>VYZU01054542.1:11677-32216 GCA_013401355.1 Ceyx cyanopectus
TGTGCTCTTGCAAGTCATATAATAGCTGTCATGTAAATAAAGATAAAATCCTTGCACTAAATAATATTGTCCCTAACTGGCTTCTGACAGGTGGAAGGCTAACTCTTTTGAAGATTCCCTCTTGAATTATATGAATAATTATTTTTTGTTGCTGTTTTATTGTTAAACTGTAGATTGCCATAAAGCTTTTGCCTTAGTTGTGCGGCCACCTACAGAACTCGACAACAAGCTGCTCAGTTTCCAGATGACAACTGAAGAGCCTCCTAAAGAAGATTGGTTGAAGATGTTGTGTCGGCAGGTGGCTAACACTATTTGTAAAGCAGATGCAGTAAGTGCTCGGCAACTGTGTTGCTGATTGGAAATACTTATCTCTTTGCCTTGAAGCACATGAAGCTAAGGAACTTGGTAATAGTGGACATGCTTGAGGTGAAGTAGAGCAGAAAACATTTGTGCTAAAACATCTGTGAGTGGTTAAAAGGTGGAAAAGGAAATGGACTGGGAGTTAGCTTCTACAGAAGCTAATAAGTACTTAAAAATCGAGATTCGTGTCCTTCCCCTATCACAAGTTAATTATTTATAGGTTAAACTCTGCACTGCAGATCTAAACAGTGTTGTCTTCATCTTTCACGGCTATGCTTCAATTTGCAATCCCACCATTATGAATTGGGTGTTTTGATTTCAATCTGTGTTAGGCTCAATCCTTTGCTCTACCCCTTATCTGCATGGGTACTGTAATATAAGACATGAAACATCTACCTCATATAGGCAGAAGCCTACAACCTTAAAAGAAGGGAATAAAAGTGATGAAATAAAGGAGGCACTGGCCTTCTCCCATTTTTAGAAGTTCCTTCTGTGAGCTTTCCACAGACAGAAAACTAATTTGGAGCCGATCCTCTCTGTTTAGGGCAAGATACTATCAGCTAATATTTTTATTCTATAAAAGTGTATGCATATTGGTCATTCAAATTTGCTGAAAGTATGTGCAGTACAATGTTCTATGTTCTGCATTGTACTCCTACTGTACAATAGTCATTTGTCTGCAGTTTTTAAAGCCATGATTGTTTCAGATGAGGTACTTAAGTCATCAAAATAGCATCTTCAGTTTTATTTAGTCTGGCTTGTCATGTGAGGACTTAAAATAAGACATTTGGCTTTGTCCTTTTCCTTCTTTAGGTACTCAATAGGAAAAATACTGATTCAGAAGTGTTGATGTACTTGAACCTGTCTGTCATCAATCATCAGTCTTTAGTGTTATATATAACAAAGGGATGGAAAATTGTTGTGGGATTTTTTTAGTAGAAATTAAATCTTCATTTAATAAATGTATACTTCCTTCTTGCCCCAGAACATTCAGAATCATAAGCTGACAATTTGTAACCTGTTCTGCCAAATCCCCTTGGTTATTTCTGTAACTACAACTTTGTACCAACTATACAACACTCTTTTCTTGCCAATTTAAATGTCCACNCGTGGGGTTTTTCCTCTAGGATTTATCTTTAAATTACTGTGCAACACTTAAGTTTACTTTGGGACTTGGCTACTAGGAGACATTTTTAAGTATACCATTTAAGAGTTGCTAAGAATTTTAGTATGCACACCTCAGCAGAAGCCAGCTATGCTGTCTTATATACACTCTTTTGTGGGACTGCTTTTTCTGTCCGGAAACTTAATTAATGGAGTATGTGGCTTGACTACCTAGAACAAGGTGAAGCAGGAGAATCAAGGAGGATAAAATATATTTCTAGACACACGTTACCTTACAATAATGAAACAGAATATAGTAGCTATTAAGTACCCACTTCTATACTGTTGCTTACTACATCACCCTTCTGATACAGTTACTACTCGTTACAGTTCTACATTTAGGAGAAATTTCATCTTTAAAGGTCCTCCTCCACCCTCACGTCCACAGCCGGTACAAGTGTTCTCTTCCGTTTCTCACAGCAACCAGAGCGTGTACATGTGCAGAAACAGCTACTACAGGCACATAAATGCAATTACGAAGTTTCAGCACACAGAATTGCTGATAGTGCTCTGCCTGTACAAGTGTATTTGTTCAGCTGCCGGGCAGGACTGATGAGTTCCATTAAGAAAAATGTTCACATTACAAATCCTGGTAGTCGAAGTCTCACAGGTTATTTATTAAACACTTCCCGTCTCACCTTCACCTTGAAGAGGGATGGATTAGAAAGGAGCTCCCCTCTTAAACAGCGCACAGAAGGCTGCAGGCTACCCCGCAGCATCCTTCGGTGCTACAGAACCCCACGCCGGCACCAAGCAACCGGCGACAGCGGCCAGGCCGCTCCGAACTCCTCTTCCCCTGCGCCAAGGACACCGGCCTCCCGGCGTCGCAAAGGCTCCAGGCATATCAGGCCCTGACGACCGCACGGCTGGCGAGGCCCGCCGCAGGCTCCCGGTCCCAGCCTCCGTCCCCGTCTCGGTCCCCTCCCCGGGCGGCAGACAGAGAGATATTANAAAGATGAGTTTCTAACAGGGAGAAGAGATGGACACCAGCAGAGCTTGCTCACCACCCTGTCTTAGGGGCACGTGAAGAAAATTTGGCTGGAAAGACGTTTGGTGCTGCTCTGCAAGACCCGTGCATTGAACGTGGGCATGGGCAGCCCAGAGACTAGAGCACGCTGGATATTAAAAATTCAGCATGCTGAGCAGAGCCTGGGGCTTTTAGAGCCACTCAGATCTTCCTGTGACCCTTTGTCTTGGTTTTCTGGGAGCGTGCTGGTCCTCTGGGACCAATGGCAGCTCAGCACACGGTGGTGGAGATAAGCACTGAGGGGTTTGATGACTGCACAGAAGAACTATGACTATCTTTCTGGCAATGATGGGTTTCTCATGGGACCTCTGCCAAGTTCTGCCTCTTGTGGCTGCAGAAATCCAAGGGCAAATCCTTTCTGAAGCTTCAGTTTCCAGCTTTCATTATTTTCTAATAGCTGCTCCTGAGACCAGTTCAGGATGAAACAAAGCTTGAGAATTGGGCTGAAGGCTGGGATTCAAGAAAAGGAGCTTAGACAAGGCAGAGGCACTAAGGTGCTGGTGAAGAACAAGGAGAAGGGGCCTGGGGCTACCCCAGAGACAGAAATCTGGATTAAGGAGTGGGAGGAGGCTGCATTTGGTCAGGCTGGAGCTAAAAGGCTGAAGCTGGTAGAATGCAAATGCAAAGACAGCAAAACCCACTACTCCCAAACTCCAGCCAAAGCTGACAATTTGTAACCTGTTCTGCCAAATCCCCTTGGTTATTTCTGTAACTACAACTTTGTACCAACTATACAACACTCTTTTCTTGCCAATTTAAATGTCCACTCGAGCTTCAGTTTAATCACACTTCTTTTCTCTGGTTTTCAAGAACTATGAAGCATCACGTGAGAATGAGGTTCTGTCGACTTCGCCACATGGTGGCAGTGAAGGCTTTAATCTGTTAGACATAGGCATAGCCATGCAGCTTGCTGTCTGATGTCCTTAGGACCTATTTTTTCAAAACATGTTAGGTAATCTGTCTCTTCTCAAAACCCCCGATCAGCGAAAAACCACCCTGAACCCAGCATGTGAGCTCACCTCCCAAGTTTTGTAAATAATCAGAGATTGCTTTGCACATGCTACTTTAAGAATGAGGTATAAGGAAAAAAAAACACCACACCAAACAAAAAATACAGAAACAAAACCAACCCCAAACTTGTGGCTCTTCTGAAATATCTATTGAGTTTAAGGGGAAGGACTTAGTTGTGATGTTTGACAGCTGGAGCTATTGACATTTTACTGCAGAAGAGTGCTGGATGTCAGTGAAACAGTGTGAACCTCCCCAGCTATACTTCAGAACTATTGTCTTCACTGTAGTCTACTATGAATTTGAAACTGAATCAAACAAACTAAGTATAAAACTATTGATGAAGTGTTTTCATAAACTGATTGTACCAGCGGTTAATCTGATGAAATAGCATGAAAACAAATAGCTGCTTGCTTGTATATGAACAGGTAAATATGGAGGAATATGACAATTAAAATCTCTAAGTCTGACCCAGTGAATGAGAGAATCTTATTTTGTCAAGTGATGATGTTTTTAAAAAATTAAGACTAATTTTGTCCATAGGAAAATCTTATTTATACTGCTGATCCTGATTCAGTTGAAGTAAATACTAAAGATATGGACAGTACTTTAAGCAGAGCATCCAGAGCAATAAAGAAAACTTCAAAAAAGGTAAGACTACAAAGACAGTGCTTTACAGTAAAACCTTTTTTAGCCAAGTATTTGTACTAGTGTTCCTGTTTCAGGTGTTTAGCAACACTTAGAGCCGCGACAGGAAAAAACTTTAATCTGAGCTAAAACTCTTATAGTATAAGCTCCTTAAAGAGGGTGGGGAATGGTTGAGGTTTTGACTGAGTAGTTTTGGAGTATGTGTATATAGTCTTAAGTATTATGGCCATAAGTATTATGTAGTAATTTTTGAGTCTGTTATGGAACATATTCTGTTTAATATTTTGAATTTTTTTAAAATATATTACCACCCTCACACCCCACCTTAGCTGGAACTGTGTTTAGCGTATTGAATGGCATTTTAAAGCCACATGCAATTATCTAAATGCAAGTACCCTCAAAAGGAGGATGGATGGATCAATGTGTGTCTTGGTAATAAAACAGACTTGAAAATAGCAAGAAAGTACTGCATGGTGATGTCTGCTCATGCATGCTTTCCTTGGTATGTGGCTTGGCTGCTCTCAACTAATGGGCTGAGGAACTGTGCCTTGCTCTGTTAAGAGCACCTGTCTGGAAGGCAGGAGGAAGGCTCCTGTCTTCGATGCTGTGTTGGCTGTGCACTGGATTGAGTTCTGCTAAAGTCAGTGGTGTCTGAGAAGGGGTGGCAGAATGATACAGCAAGGAGGAATCTCTTTCCTATACTCAGCAGCATCATAGCAGGTTTAGTATGCTCAAGATATAATACTGATTCTTAAAGAAAACTCTAGAGGCTGCTGTAGTTTGGGAGCTGTTGAAGACTAAATTGAAAGCAACTTAAGAGGGGTCCTGTCCTTGAAGAATCCAAGGGATGTTGGAAAGCCTAGTTAACTAGACCTTACTTTGACTTCTTCCTGAATCTCTGCCCTCCCCTCTCCCTCCTTGTTGTCCTCATGTTTGGACACACCACGAAGGACATGGGTGATGGGGGGACCTTTATAGTCTGTTTACCTTGTAGGTGTGTTGGCTAGTTTTGATACAGTGGTACACATCCTACAGATGTTCAACATTTGAATGGCAGCCTGTATCATAGTAGTTTTCCCAGTCTGATTTGGTTTTTTTGTCTGTGTATAACTGCTTGTCAAACTCCTCAGGTTACAAGAGCATTTTCCTTCTCAAAAACACCAAAGAGAGCCCTTCGAAGGGCTCTAATGTCGCACAGCGCAACAGAAGGACGAAGCCCCAGCTCGGCTAAGGAGAGTCACCTGGGCAGCCGGCTGACTAGCGCATCCTCCTTGATGGTGAGTGGTGCAGCCCTGTGGCTGGAATGAGCAGCCCTTTTCAGATCACTGTTCGTTTTTTAATGTCTGGTGCTGATCTTCTTTTAACAATTTCAAGATCCACAGTGGAAAAAGTCATTTTTACCTTGATCAGAAAAATACCACATCTGTGAATTCGAGTTGTTCAAGGAGAAGGTTTTACTTGCTGAAAATGCAGAAAAATCTGCTGCAAATGTACTAGAAACGGGGAGTTGCTTTATACAATTAATGTGGAGGGAAAAAACCAACGACCTCATTTGCCAGAGATGGCAAATATAGATTATTTGCATATAGATATGCAAATAGATATATCCTCTTCTGAATGAGAAACTTCCACCACCCTATCTTACGTTGGTTCAATGCTTTTGAGTTTGGACTGTACAAATGTCGTGTACAGCCCTGAAGAATACAATGGAAGTATCAAGGAAAGTGATGAGATGATAGACATTCTGTGAAACAAACTGGGAAGGAGAGGCAGAGAAATAAAGCTGTAGCCTGCGAGTCTTTAAAAGGTTAGGGAATTATCTCATGTGTTTAAGAAAACTGCATATTCTTCTGCTATGCCTGGCTACCTATTGCAGGTTTCTTCTGCTACATTAGGTCAAACTCAATTCCCTAGTACAGTCTAATAAAGCTGACTAGATTTGGAGGATTTTTTTTTGTTTTATTTTATTATAACCTTTGCTTTTATTCTAGTGTTTGAATAAATACATATGCTGAGTAAATATATATTTGAAAGTCCATAGTTTGTAGGACATAAGACCAAGAACAGGATTTCCTCAGTATCTTTCTACTGCTGACTAAAATGTCAGTATCTTAATACAGAGATAATTCAGTATGTTTGAGTGGCTGTTAAATTGTACAACGTAAATATATTGTCCTGTTCTCCCACGTGAGATAGGCATAAGAAAATTAATAAGGAAGTATCACAGAGCTCTCCCTTGCTTTAGAAGAAATAAATCCAACAGTGTGGCTACACCCCAGTTCTCAGATATTTTCTTCCTTCAAATAGGACTGCTCCAACAACTGCTTTAGAATTCTAATATTCTGTCTCCATTTCGTTGCAGCAGTGTGTCTCATGTCTCTGAAAAATGCAAGCCCTGCACTTTTCTCTGTGTGCACTACCCCACACAAAAACACTTGTTTCTGCAAAATGATAGGAACTTACAGTAGTTAAAAAAAATATTTTCCTATTTGAGATTCTTTGCACAGTTCTTAGACCTCTGAGGTAGTGAGCTGCAGTTTGGCAGCAGATCGCGCATTGTGTGATGTCATGCATGTGGTGGTTGGTTTGTTTTTGTTTTTTTTAACCAATCCCACCTACCACTGAGCTTGCACAAAGCCTTTTTGATTGAATCATAAAGTAGAGGAGGAGAAGAGGGGGTTTTGCATGCCAGCCTCTCAAGTTGGGATACCAATGCAGTTCTTGAGTAGGAAACGAAAGCTTCAAGAATCCTGTCTGAGTCCCCTGAGACAGTCGAAGCTGTTCTTTAGATGTATTTTTTTTTTAATTAAATAATCTTGGCCTGTGCTTACATGGGGATTTTTTGGTGTAGAAAAATGATAGAGCAAAAATATCAATAAATCTTGAATGCTTGTGGGTTTTTTTCCTTGTTTGGACTCATTCTTGAACCCCTTCCTAATTGTAGATTGTTCGTTCACCTTCTGTGTTCAGCCTAAATGGATCTGTCAAATATGCTGTTAATGTTCATTGCTCCGGTTCTGTAGATCGGAGCTCTCAGAATGCCAGGCCTCCACCTGTGCTGTGTCCTGGCTCTCAAAATAGGCATCTTTCAAATGCTGTACAAGAAAAAACCTCTTCCAAGTTGGAAAGCTTAAATGGCCATGTCTTGGACAGATCATGTCCTATCCCTATTATTACTACTTGTGGTAATGCTGAAGATTATAATCAGTGGGGTGCTGAAAAAGTCTGTACATCAAATCCTGGCTGTTAATGACCATCTTGCACGAAGTGAGCAAAAAAAAATCTCAATTACTCTCAAGTAAGAGAGCATAGTACAATTCCAGTAAGCTGTAGAATCCAGTGTTTTAAATGGTGTTGGGTTGTTTTTCTGACTAATGCACAGGCTCAGAGTCAACACTCACATGTGGTCTGATTCTGGTTCTAGGTGCAACAATAATTCTTTCACAAATCCTTTTACCTTTTTTCACTTTTTTTTTCTTAACTAATTCAATTAGATGGGAATGTTTCACTTCAGTTGTCCAAGTGGCAGCATAGCTCACTGGCCAGAGTTTTGAGGACTTTAAGCCTAATTGCAGGGAAGTCTCCAGCAGCTATTTTACTGATGGTTTTGAGTTTTTGTTCCCCTATCTGTAAATAGTATCCTGTATAAAAATACTTCTGAGTCTAGTAAGAGTTCCTATATAAAGAGTAGTTTAGACTTTTAATTTTCAAATGTTGCCTATGACTGCAAATAGAAGACATGCCATAAACAGGCATGAGACTTCATATTGAAGTGGTATATCCTTACCTGCTCAAAATATCCCAGGATAAAACATTCTTGGAGCATGCAGGTGCAGCAGGCTGCCTGTGTACCATGACCTGTCTATATGTTGCAAAGCTTGGCTTTGCATCTAGAAAGATTGCTTGTGAAAATATCTTGAGGCCAGTGTAAAAAGAATGTAAAGTCTCGGCTGATCCAAAATGGTCAACTTGTAGTGCTACATATTTCTGCACTGGTTGCACTGTCACTTTATGTCCCAGAAGCAGCATATGCAGAAAGCCAGATTTTTGCATAGTTTGTGCCCATCCAGGTGCAGCTTTGACAAATCATTGTGATGTATGTTGCCTTCTATAGCCAAGAAAGCATGTGTTCAGCATCTGATTTGGAGCTGAAAGCTGGTGAGAATACAGAAGGCTGTAGAATCTATAGAGAGCTCCTTTTTGCAAAGAGATTATTTTAATGTATCTTGCCTTCAGTTTGGAGGGAGATAATTACTGCAAAAAGTGTGATGCAAGGTATATGCTAATACCTGGTTAACAGCTGCTCTTCAAAAACATGTTCTAGCATTATGAATTTCTCAAGGCTGGAAAATTTGAAAGATTCCTAAGCTGGAAAGGAAAGGTTTTGCTTTTATTTTGAAATATCCACTCATTTGGCACTATTCAACTTTTCTGCTCAAAATTAATGATTCAGCATTTCTATACTTTTAAGTACTGTTACATTCCTTATACTATGTATCAAGGTTGAGAAATGACTACAGAACACTGACAATGGCTAGTAAATGATCCAATATTTTTTTGGTTTNTTGGGTTGTTTTTCTGACTAATGCACAGGCTCAGAGTCAACACTCACATGTGGTCTGATTCTGGTTCTAGGTGCAACAATAATTCTTTCACAAATCCTTTTACCTTTTTTCACTTTTTTTTTCTTAACTAATTCAATTAGATGGGAATGTTTCACTTCAGTTGTCCAAGTGGCAGCATAGCTCACTGGCCAGAGTTTTGAGGACTTTAAGCCTAATTGCAGGGAAGTCTCCAGCAGCTATTTTACTGATGGTTTTGAGTTTTTGTTCCCCTATCTGTAAATAGTATCCTGTATAAAAATACTTCTGAGTCTAGTAAGAGTTCCTATATAAAGAGTAGTTTAGACTTTTAATTTTCAAATGTTGCCTATGACTGCAAATAGAAGACATGCCATAAACAGGCATGAGACTTCATATTGAAGTGGTATATCCTTACCTGCTCAAAATATCCCAGGATAAAACATTATTGGAGCATGCAGGTGCAGCAGGCTGCCTGTGTACCATGACCTGTCTATATGTTGCAAAGCTTGGCTTTGCATCTAGAAAGATTGCTTGTGAAAATATCTTGAGGCCAGTGTAAAAAGAATGTAAAGTCTCGGCTGATCCAAAATGGTCAACTTGTAGTGCTACATATTTCTGCACTGGTTGCACTGTCACTTTATGTCCCAGAAGCAGCATATGCAGAAAGCCAGATTTTTGCATAGTTTGTGCCCATCCAGGTGCAGCTTTGACAAATCATTGTGATGTATGTTGCCTTCTATAGCCAAGAAAGCATGTGTTCAGCATCTGATTTGGAGCTGAAAGCTGGTGAGAATACAGAAGGCTGTAGAATCTATAGAGAGCTCCTTTTTGCAAAGAGATTATTTTAATGTATCTTGCCTTCAGTTTGGAGGGAGATAATTACTGCAAAAAGTGTGATGCAAGGTATATGCTAATACCTGGTTAACAGCTGCTCTTCAAAAACATGTTCTAGCATTATGAATTTCTCAAGGCTGGAAAATTTGAAAGATTCCTAAGCTGGAAAGGAAAGGTTTTGCTTTTATTTTGAAATATCCACTCATTTGGCACTATTCAACTTTTCTGCTCAAAATTAATGATTCAGCATTTCTATACTTTTAAGTACTGTTACATTCCTTATACTATGTATCAAGGTTGAGAAATGACTACAGAACACTGACAATGGCTAGTAAATGATCCAATATTTTTTTGGTTTTCTTCCCCAACAGGGTATTCCTTCTCCCTCCTTGGTCAGCCTTCCCTCAATTTTTGAAAAGAGGAGTCATACATTAAGCCGATCAACAACCCACTTGATATGAAGCAGATATAAAATAGAATGCTGGATTGCAGTGACTGACAAGCAGCTAGCTGTTCAAATGACCTGTTACTGACATTAATGGTACCTTAGTCATTAGCACTTAGCAATGATTAGCAAAATGTTAGATAACACTAAGTTAATCACCAGGGGTTTTTAGTTGTATTGAAGCAGATCAGCTGATCAGTGGAGTAAGTAAGTTGGCCTTCATTCAAGACACAGCATTTCCTTGGACAAATTACCTTTCTCACCACCATAATGGCAGCATTTTCTGCTGTGGATATTGTCCCCTCTAGGCCATGAACTAGCTTGTCACATTTTGAAATGAAGATGATGTTCACTGCACCTGCTGTGGATGACTCTTACGCTTGCCTGACTCCATTGATTGGCAGAGCACTCTAACATCTGAATTGCTGATTTCTTGCATGGAGGTGAATTATGAAGTACCTGACCTTTCAAGTATGACAGTTAACCTGTTGTACAGCTGCTTATTCCAGATATTTTATAAATGTAGTTGTTTTTAAAGAAATAGAATTGAGTTGCTGTGATTACAGTCTTCCGCGGGCTCCCTGTAACACAGTGGTTTGTTAGGTGTGTTTATTTGAGCAGCAAATTTAAAGGCTGTGACAGGCTCTGGCCACTCAAGATGATAAATTCAATTATTTTAATTTCCTTGAAGTGGAAGTCTGAGGAAAATAATCACACTCCCTTTTAGTAGGGCTCTGAAACAACTGCCACATCTTCCATATATACTTGGTTAACGAATCATTATTTAATGCACAAGATTATTGTTGGGACATCATTACTCAAGGGCCCAGTTTTGATGTGTCAAACTTCAGGTGTAGTACTCCTAAGGTTTTTCTTGGCTTTCTGATGTATTTGTCTTCCTTCCAAAGTTGATGTTCACTCCATTAATCTCTGAACAGTTACTATGATGCAATGCTATCTCAGGAACTATCTAAATATGTATATTTCTGCATTTCATTAGCAGTCTGACTGTCTGTATTAGCAGGAGTTCTCAACCTCTGCTTTCTTTTTAACAACCTGTGTCTTGTCCCGTGTCTATATGTAACTAGTGATGCTTCTGAATATGTAAGACTTAACTGTTTTTTATCTTTTTTTTTTTTTGCCAATTTAAGCAATGTAAATAAAGGTTAAAATAACAAAGCTTATGCGTTTGCTAAACAGGCTCTTATGAGAGTTGTCTGTCTTTTCACATAAAAAGTGTTGTGTTGGGCTCCAGCCTGTAACTTTCCTCTGATTAGCCATAGAGCTATTCCTAATAACCTACACAATATCATAGGATTTAATCTGCCTAGAACTTTTTTCTTAATATATTCAATGTTCTCCCCTCTTCCCCCGGATATTTGTATTCATGGGCTTATTGTCCTTACCCATTCAAAATAAACATCTGAGCTAAATACACACTGACACAGAATAAACTATTCAATAAATATTATGCTAAAAAAGCAACCATTTTTTTTTGTTATTTTTGGATGGGTATCTTCAACCTGGTCAACTCCAGGTAAATTTCCAAATTACTTGTATTTAGCTTCCCTGTCAAGTTCAGTTGTGCTTAAGCCCAGGTGAA
This sequence comes from Ceyx cyanopectus, assembly GCA_013401355.1. Lineage (NCBI taxonomy): Eukaryota > Metazoa > Chordata > Aves > Coraciiformes > Alcedinidae > Ceyx > Ceyx cyanopectus. Next base: position 23,350 of record VYZU01054542.1, read on the forward strand.
CCTCTCATGCTTCCTGTCTTGTCATTACCGCTTTGGCAGAGCTCAGTGGGTGCTAAATGAGTGGAAAATGATTGTTCAGAGGGTCGAGTCCTACTACTCTTTATTTGTTGTATACAGCTTTTTAAGGGAGGAACTACTTCTGCTCAGTCTTGCTAACTCTTGAAGAATGAGGAAGACTCTGCCTGCCTCCAGGATGATTTTACCTGCTGCATTTGGTTATTATCTGAACCTGTTTTCACATGAGATGCCCCTGCTTTTGTTAAAAGATAGTTGTACAGTTAAAATAAAGAAAATCTTATGACTAAGAGAAAAATGGCAGTTTGGTTTCCTTGTAATGAAAAGACAATTTAAAATAGCAAATGTATTCAATACTTAGCTGCTCTTTGACTACACTCTAAGATGACTCTAGCAGTGCTTAACTGGGGCTGTGTGGGGTCCTGAACTGGTGCAAGGATACACTGCCATGGGAGATTTTAAGTTTGCTTAATTGCTTTTTTGGATATTGACTGTCAGATCTAGAAGTTTCTCAGCGAGATAGATGTGAAAACAGTGAGATTTTTGTTGTAAAATAACAAGTTGATAGGTAATAATTAACACTGCTTTGCTGGTTTAACAACTTGTTCTCAATCTAATTACCCAGAGCAGTGTAACAAATCTTTTTGGATACTGGAGAAAGTAGTAGGACTTGCCTGACCCACTTTTTGTAAGGCACAGTTTTTGTCTTGCACAGCAGTGCTTTAAGTCTGCTAGCAGAAGGGAGCAAATACAAGACTGGCTGATCTCTACCCACTGGACAACAAATCTTCTTAGTATCCTCTGTGGTCATGTTTGAGTGGGGCTCCCTGGGGTTCTGCTCAGTACTTCTCCTGGCTGAGTGAATAATGGAGGAGGAAAGTGAGCTTATTAGTGTTACAGCTGTCACACAGCAGTTTGAAACTTGTGTACATGACAGAGGGGGATTAGAGGTGTAAGAAGAGTTGCTCCAGAGTAACAGAAATGAGCAAAAAATTTTTTCCAAGTGCAAGTTTTCCCCTGGCCTTCTCCACTGCCCATACCACATCCATATGTTGTAGCATTAGAACAAGTACATAATTTGGGGGAGTTTTCTGGTTGACATTCTTTTAAATTCAAAATGAGAATTTTACTCAAGAATACATTTACCTTCTAGCCCCTATTGTATGTGCCTTGTTGAGTAAAACTCAAACATGTTGAGAAAAACCCTCTGGGTTTGTACAGAACCTGACTTCAATTATACAAACAATTCAAATCTATGCATAGTTTTTTAAACTTCGGTTATGAGAGTTTAGTTGAATTAAGTATAATTTCTTAGGTCTTTCTGCTGATATTTCTGCATCAGGAGAACTATAGTATCTGTAACTCCTGAAGGAACAAATTTCAGGATAAAAAGGACATTTCTTTCTAACTTAAGCTTTTATTACTTCTGTGCTAAAGCATAGCCAGCCCACACTCAGCATGCAGAAGAGTTGTTCTCATTCAGTAAGACTGGAACTCTCTGAAGACAAAGTCAAAAGGTGGTCTTTGTTTAAAACTCAACCTTCTCTTACAGGCTGTACAAAATGAAATGGTTCAGTGAGCTCCTGCTCATTGCTACAAGAAAGAATCTTTATTCTTAATAGCTGTACTAAACTGGTGCTCCTTGATACTGAAGAAAAGCTATCAAAGGAAAGGGTCTTGCATTGGGTGGGTGTTAAATGGGGATGTCTCCCTGTTCTGTTCCGAACTTTCAAGGGTTGTGCTGTTTTCTAGCAGCACATCTGCTTGCTTTCCTTATTAGTAGGTGTATCTTAAAGGTCTGGGTAGTAGTGCTCCAGGAAGGAGGCTCCTGTGGGTAGGTGTGCTGTTATGTACATCACCATGGAGTTTGTTTAGCGTCGTCTTCTGCATTTGGAGAAAATGAGGTATTGTGTAACCATCAGATCTTTGTTACTAGTTGAAATACAGACTAGTGCTCAGAATCATAGAATCATAGAATGTCAGGGGTTGGAAGGGACCTAGAAGATCATCTAGTCCAACCCCCTGCCAGAGCAGGATCACCTGGACCAAGTCACCCAGGAACACATCCAGTCGGGTCTTGAATGTCTCCGGAAGGGCACTCAACAACCTCCCTGGGCAGCCCATTCCAGAGCTCTGTCACCCTTACTGAAAATTTTTTCCTTGTGTTTAACCTATACCTCTTGTGCTCCAGCTCACTCCCATTGACTCTTGTCCTGTCATTGGATGACACTGAGAAGAGTCTGGCTTCATCCTCCCTAACTCGCTCTTAACATATTTACAGACATTGAGCTGTACTGTGTACAAGGCTGTACTGTGGCAGAGTGATGTATAAGGAAGCAATAGTTTATTTGCTTGCTTAAGAAAAGTAGAAAACCCAAAACAGAGATATTGAAGCAGCTGGCAGTTGGCCGCAAGAGGGAAGGAAGTCTGGGACACAGGTCCTAGCTGAACTCCTCTATTGATATTCCAATTGCATGAACTGCCTTGCGTAGCTTTCTCTGGGCTTGAGTAGTGCAGCCATTCACAAACCTAAACCTAGAATTCATAAACACCCACTCACAGCAAAGCCATTAAAGCATTTGTGGACTAAGATGATTAATCTTTTATAGGCTTTTGTTCAAAGTGAAAAAGTGGAGAGATTACAGCTGCTTGAGAGAACCTGTTTGTGAATCTGTTGTAGATTCAACAGGATGGCTTGACCTGCATTTTGCAGAAAAATAGTTGCTGTTTCAAAAATAGGAACTGAAAACTCCACCACGAGATGGATGTTTACAACCTCTGAAAGCCAACCAGCAGAGACAAAATAGGGGCTAGCAAGATTGTACTTGAAAAACACAAAAGCTGTGAAGAGCTCAAAATGCTGACTGAGTGTTCTGTGCAGCTGACACTGGAAGGGTGAAGGCGAACTGGTGCCACATTCTTTGCCTTGAAACTGGTTTTAAGCTTAGAGAAACAGGAAAGAGCAGAAACCTCATCTTTCCCATCAGTAACAGAAGCTGAAATGGAAATGAGAACACTGAAAGCAAACTAATTAAACATCTAGTGAAATACATGTAACAATGTCATTAGGCAAACAAAAGTCATGTTTTAGATAAGAACATTACCACTATTTAGGGCAGAATTTTCAGCAGGCAGAATTTTCTGTTGGCCTCTATACTAATGCATGGTTACTTTTGTATGCCCAATTTAGGCAATTAGAAGTGCAATTACCACTCTACCTGTAAATTATAATTGGTTTAAGCTGTCTTGGTGTCTTTGTCAGCTGATCCATACTCTTAAGTATAGCCTGACTGTAGTAGGAGCTGCCCTCTGACATTGAAGTTCATACATCAATGCATTGATACATATAAGAAGTAGTGAAGAGGAAAAGAAAAAAAAAAAAAGTTTACAAATTGCTGGGAAGCATCCTTTTAGTTTTACTCTACATAGAAATGCTGGGGGGGGGCGGTGTGTGTACTTTCTATTTGTGAAATTAACCAATTAAAGTTCTGGTATTTGTATATAGAAAGGTGAACTTTTATACCCCTCATTCCCTCTCTTCCTCTAGCCTCTCTATTTCTTTGAGGGCTGAGGAAGAAAAACAAGTGGCTCTTGGCCTAATGCTGGAGAGCCCAGATTTGCTGCTCAATTTACCAGGAGCACAGCAGAACCCATCCTATTTTGGGGGGAGGAGAATCTTGCACCACCAAAACACAGAAGCAGGTTGTGGCCAGCCTCTCTAGCTCAGGTTTCCCTGGAAGCTGTGGAGATCAGTTAAAGGATGACTACACTTCTCTTGTACCATCTCCAACCAGAGATCGTGGGAAGCGCAACAGCCTGGTAAGCACACTCAATTTATTAATGGATTCCTTAAACTGGGACTGATTGGAATATAAATTGTGTTACCTGTGCTCTTGGAGGTTTTGTTTCCTGTGCAGTTAAAAGTAATAATGTTTTTTTTGTCAGTGTTTGGTGATAGTAACTACCTCTCCTAAATAGGCAGCTCTCATCTTTACACAGACAGTAATTCATTGGCTATGTTGGATTTTAAGCTCCTGTAAGTTTACTGCTGCTCTGCCATGGTAAAGTTCAGATTTTGGTAGTTTCTCCACTGTTTCAGCCTGAAAGGAATGTAAATACAAGCATAAATGATTTTGAAACTGTGCCTTTTCTCTGTGTTTCAATGGCTCATGCATTACAGTTGGTATGACTGAGAAATCAGCACTGATTGCTAATTAAAAAGCTGAATATATTAAGGGGTTTCACACTTCCATTTCTTCCTCAGAGTGAAGCCCTCACTGTATGAGTGAGTGCTAGTGAAGCTCTAATGGATACACTCTAATTACTCGCCATTTTTGCTTTGACTTAACAGTTCACGAATTACAGTAACTCTGACTGACAGATCATTGCTGATTACTAATTAAATGGCAGAATTCAGATTTATGCACCTCCAGCTTTTACCCCCAGAAAAAGTGATGTTCTGTATCTGAACAAAAAGAAGAACGCTTTCTCTCTGCTTGTTTGTTGATATGTAAAAGCTGACGGTCTCATCCCTCTGGAAAACAAAAATTCTTAGACTGCATTTAACAATAGTGGTGGATAAATGTATTTCAAAAATAAAGTTACTGCTGTGTTGCTTATAAAAGGAGGCTTTGGAGAGAAACTGTTCAAGGCAGTCTAACAACTCAGCATGTTTCCTGGCACTCATTCTCTTACCGGTCGCCTTAACTCTCATTTAGTGAGCGCAAAGAACAATAAGATTTTTGGTCCTTTATCTGTAGTAGAGGAAAATTCGTTCACTGCCATAGGTACTCCCTAAGTCTCCCAGACAGTAGAACAAATGCAGGAATGTATTGTCTGTCTTTTTTTCTTTCTTGTTACTTGCCTTTGTTATTCAACAGATCTGGAATATAATGTAGCTCTTGACAGGATTACTACTCTTCTAATCTGTGATATGGTTTAATTTTGGATTGTGGTCTGTAGAAATTAGTTGTTGAGGTTGGAATTTCTTTTTGAGATGATGGTGTCCCTCTAGTCCTGAACAGCAGTGGGTAGAGTTATGGACAGCTGTGAAATGGTATAACTGCTGTAACTTTCCTCACTAAATGCTCAGAAGAATTCCATTCTACTCCAGATTTTAATTCAAGAATAAGGGCTCATTTAAATTGTTACACATCTTTGGAAATCAACATAGTAAAGATAGCAGCCTGATAAACTTCCCTTTGTTCCAATTTCACTGCAATTGTTACAAAAACAGAGCAAAACTCATATCCTAAAAGGAATGACTACCCCTCTGAAAGGAAATCATGCTTCTCTAAACTCTTTCCGTTTGTGAGCATGCCCCTAAGTGTGTGAATATTTCAATACATAGTTTGTAAAACTTCCATCAGAGATAGTGCTCAAGGGTAAGGGTCAAAAGAAACGGCGTGTTACTCGAGATCCCATATATCAAGAAGCACAGTGTAAAAATCCTTGGCATATAGATGATCTTAATGGTCCCTTCTGGACTTAAAACGTATTAACAGAGGGAAACCATGGGGGTCATTTTTATAATTTAAAGCTTTATCATTTCTTTGATAGTAATTCTTCCTGTCTGAATATCATTGTTCACCTTAAGCAAAAGAGAGATTATTTTATTACTGTGAGATAATAAGACTCTGCAATGTTGCAGTCAGTGCCCATCATAAATGTAAAATCTGGTGTTCTGATGGGTCTCTCTGCCCTCACTTCTTCAATCTAAAGTGTTTCATGGCATTGCTATTAACAGGAACTTGGAGCAAGGCATTTGTACAAAGACAAGATATATTGCAACATCTGAAAAATAAACCATCCCAGGCCATTGAAGCTGAACCACCAGATTAATGTTTAGAAAACCTTTAGGAGCAAAAGAAGCTCATGTGAAGTCCTGAAAGTAAGTCTTTTAACCACAAGGATTCAGAAAAATTTTCTGATACTTGCCTATGTAGCTCTGTGTCTTTCATGACAATGTGATCTTTCATAAAACCCCAAACAACATTTTACAAAGTTGTATGGAAATGCAGGGAAAGGGGGCAGGTGCTTTCACCAGGCACTTCTGAAACTCCACTGAGACCTTCTGTGCCTCATTTTCTACACGTGCCTGAGATGTGAGCTTTGCCTGTCCTGGTAGTCTTGGTGAATTTGAAGACAAAGCTTTCTGCAGCTGACAGCCCACAGGCAGCAAAAAAAATACACTATTTCCAATCTTTGATTAGGAAAAGACTGGAATGACTCAGCTTGCCTGGTTAGTGTAGCAAGTGTGACCTTTTTAAAGAAGACTTCTGTATAGAACTTTTTTGCCTCTACTTTCTCCAATTTTCTTTTACTCAAGAGTGACCAGCTTCATAGAAAAAGTTCACTGCTCTAAATGAATATTCTCCATATTGAGAGGGGTAAAAATAAACATTCTTCTTGGTTTATTCACGCATAAACTAGAATCATCCAAGTGTGCCATCTGAAAGGAACTACATGATTATAATATGAAATGAGAACAAAATTCATCTCATATGAGTTCTTATTTTTTCCCTGCAGACTTTAAAAGAGGAAAGAGATTGCAGAATCTTAACAGCCATTAACAGCCAAGGCTGTGCACTCCTATGTTAATTGTTTTAGTGTTCTGCTGCCTAATTGTATGTCTGTTCCACCTTCTCCTCTCCAGGTTAATGGGGTGGTTAACAGGGGAGGACAGGAATGGTTGGCTGATCACACTACAAAACAAACTGAAAAGGTCAAAGTAATGCACTGTATTATTCATAGGCAATGCTGAGGTATCTTAGATCTCGTGTCTTCTCGTGATGAATTGCAACAAGGATAAGAAACAGCCCAACGTGAAACTGGCTCTTGTGACAATGACTGTAGTTCAAATGGAAAAATGTAAAACGGTGGCCTGTTGTTCTGAGGTTTGAGATGAAAGATGTATGTAGCCACTGAATAAGCAACATGCTACAGTTGTACGACTTCTCAGCTGGGTTGTATCATACAGCGTAATTAGATAGATTCTTCTAATTTTAGCCATGGACTTTGTTTTGGAAGTACTGTGTATTGCCTTATAGCCCTTCTAAGTCTTCTGTGTCAATAAACCCATGATTAGCTTATAGATTTCTTCATATAAGATGCCTTTTTTAAGTGGGTGTTTAGAAGTATTAGTGTGCTAATTCCCAAGAGGCCACCTAGAGTGAACTGTCAAACAGTCCTTATTCTCAGGAATTTGCAATCTTTGTAGTCAAATTTGAAAGAAAACTTGATGTAGCCATTCTTTTCTCTTTCCCCTTGGGTGTGAAACAGAGGTGGAGGGAGATACTTGCAGAGGCAGGAGTGTGAGGTGTTCCAAATTATTTTCTGAGTACTGTCCCTCTCATCGACTCCAGAGGGAGATTGGCACCATCAAATACTGATGTAACCCCTAGTAGCGGATTCAGTCTGCATGTCCTCATTTAGTCTCTCCCGCTGGATGTCATGAGTGCAACTCCTCTTCCTCCTCTGCCAATGCATTTAATGTATTACTTCAGATGTAACCCCATTCTCAAGCTCTTTTAGTCAGAACCTTGTATTTATTTTACAGGTGGTTTTACCACATTCCTTTGACAGAAGAGGTTTCACAAAGAGTGAAAAATCTTTTTCTTTAAGACCAACCACTACTTGGTCTACATTCTCAGAGTTGTAATTAGTGTTGTAACCCAACAAGAAATGTATATACCTAACACCTGAAGGAGCTGACTCTGCCTTGTGCTCATTGTCCCTTCCAGGGCTTAGTACAGAAGTTCTGGCATTTACAAGAAAGCAAGGACTGCAACAGCAAGCAGAAGTTATAAGGTAGTGTTACGGGAAGAGGGTAGTGATACCACACACAACCCCATCTGCTTCTTTAAATTGGTATAGTGTTCTTTTCTTCTCATTGAGTGGCTTCAACTGACTTCACTTGCCTGCAGCCAGTGAACCAACCTGTCAACAGATAAATCATTTTTGTGACCAAAAAATTCTGTGATGGAGGAAAACAAACCCCCATCATTCATTTGGAAACTAGTTTTTGGAAGAGAAGTGACCTGAAAGTGGGACTCTTGGGGAGTAGTCTCAGATGTGTCCTTGGGTATGGGACTAAAATAGCCACAGCAGTCAAGGCCAGACTTTTATGAATGTGCCCTTAACAAAAATGAGGATGAGGAAAAGTCCAATTTGTAATAGTATTTCTTAAATGAGAGGGGCGGTGGTAAATGTCATCACCTTATAGAAATCACCATCTAAGAGAACAGAGAATCATTATAACATAGTCTGCAGTTTCTTCAAAAGACAAATTAATCATTATTATTTGTTCTAATTTTTGTAGGTGACCTTAGTGAATCTCATGTTTTAGAAGACATGCAACAAGCATCAGAAATCCCACCCTCATTCAACTTATTCCCTGTCATCTTGCCAAAATGTAGCAAATGGAGTAAAGTTGACTCTCAAAGAGTCACAAATAAAATAATGCACAGATTTGGGCCTGGGAATCATTTTTGAAAGGTCCTGGAGAACAGGAGAGGTGCCTGAGGACTGGAGAAAGGCCAATGTTGTCCCAGTCTTTAAAAAGGGCAAAAAGGAGGACCCGCGTAACTACAGGCCCGTCAGCCTCACCTCCATCCCTGGAAAGGTGATGGAACAACTTGTCCTTGAAGCCATCTCTAACGTCTGGAGGAAAGGAGGCTTATCACAAGTAGTCAACATGGATTCCGTAAGGGGAAATCATGCTTGTCTAATCTGATAGCCTTTTATGAAGATATCAGTAGATGGTTAGATGAGGGAAGTGCAGTGGATGTGGTATTCCTTGACTTCAGCAAGGCTTTTGATGCTGTATCCCATGGGATCCTCACAGCCAAGCT
>VYZU01054542.1:32846-44860 GCA_013401355.1 Ceyx cyanopectus
GTTTAAGGTCAACACAAGGAAGAACTTTTTCTCAGTGAGGGTAACAGAGCTCTGGAACGGGCTGCCCAGAGAGGTTGTGGAGTCTCCATCTCTGGAGACACTTAAGACCCGCCTGGATCTGTTCCTGGGTGACTTGGTCTAGGTGATCCTGCTCAGGCAGGGGGGTTGGACTAGATGTACTTCTAGGTCCCTTCCAACCCCTAATATCTGTGAATCTGTGAATCTGTGAATTAGAGATGGGCATTTTTTTGGAAGACAGCTGTGCCCTTCTCCATGACAGAAGCTCTTTTTGTGTTTGCTTTGTGTTGTTTCTTAGCTGACTTAATCTCCTGACAACAGCTTTAGTCTGTGGTTTTCTAGAGGCTAAAGGGCACTGTAGCCAGGTGTTGGCCTAGATGTTTCTGACATTTTACAGATTGAGTTGGGCTACAGCCTCTCCCTCTCAGTGATGTATTGATCTGCATCATAAAACAGGTTTTTCCACCCTACCTGTTATCTGAAAAGTGAAATGTCACATATTGTCTCAGATCCTTGTCTCTTGTGAAGCTCCATGATGAGACCGGTGCATTTTTCTCGGTGCGCTTGGATTGATTGTTCATGTTACACAGACAACTGTTTTTCATTGGCAGTGTTGCTTGTTTCCTTACAAAGATCAGCTTGTTTCTGTGCATTTTATTATTTTTCATCATTCTAGGTAAAAATCCCTAAATTTGCATTAAATATTGCAGAACTGTAAGCCAGCTTGCATCAAATTAAGAGTATTTGCTTAAGAGCCTCATGATTTACCAAGCTGTGTGTTGACTGTGGCGTGATGATCCGTGGGGAGCAGTTTTTCTGATTTAGTGTGTGTCTGCTCATCAAAGATGGATGATTGCCACTATGTGTCATAAAACTTCATCTGACAAAATCAACTCCATAGCAAAATAACGCTGTCTCCAAAGGGCAATAATTCTTCGTTTCTCCAACCCACATGTTTAAGGAGCTCAGCCTAGCTCAGATTTTCTCAAAGATTTCTTTATACCTAAATGAACAAAGGACCATCAAACCTTTTGCTCATTCTTTCTTAGTTTTCAAGTGTCTTTTATAAGATTCTGGGAAGATGGACTCTAGCAGCTAAAAATCTGTAGAATTTAGACTCCTATTTGTGATAAATAGATAAATGGGAATTAAGTGGCCAAATGCCTTTGATGTCCTGGATTTTTAATTGAATCTCTGGGCTGGATTTTCCTTTTATCTCTTTTTGTTTTAAAGTCGCCCTCAAACGAGAAAATGTAATGAACCCAGTGCTGCATTTATAGAGCGAGGTTGTTTTCTTACAAAGTAAACACAATGAACACAAAAGGATATGTCAGCCCTGGAACTGATGGCTCATGTCAGCTGGGGCTGCCTGTCAACCGTCCTCTCATAAGGTGGCCCCTGCTAGAAAGTAGGTGTCCTGCTTTGCTCGCTGGTGGAGGGGCTGGGGGCATCTGGGAAGCTGTGTTCCCTTGAGGAGTGAAGCAATGTGAGATGTGCCTACAGGACAGACTGCTGCCCTGGCAGTGCCAAACGTGTTGCTGATCTTCAGCAGAGACATTTCTGTGGGAGAAGGCGGGTGCAGTTTTCCTTCCCTGGTGCATTTGTGCATTTAAAAAAACCCAACCAATTACCATCTAATGGGGCAGGAGGAACCATCCTTAGGGCACAGACAACAGCAAAGGCTTTCACATTCTGAACCAAAGGCAGGGCCGGGCTCCTTCGGGTTTTTAATTCCTCTTTTTGTAATGCCGTGTTTCATGCACTTGCAGTTGTTGCAGCCGTAAGGTTCAGGATGCCACTTTTAATCTACAGATTGTACTGCTAGTGCAAGGAATTAGCCTAGAAAGAAAGGAATGTGAAGCTGAATTCTTGGCTGAGGATGGAGGGGTCTCTGTTATCAAGTGCTTCTTGGGCAATAACCAAGCCAAAAGGATTTTATAGAGATGCAGAATATTCTTGGAGCAGAAAATACAGGCCTCTTTTTGACTAGGCGTTACTATTTAACTGAACAAGACAATTTAAAATAAGCTTTTCACAAACATTTATTCCAACCAGTTAAAAAGGTTTAAGTGGAAAGGGGCTTTTTGTTGACCTATCTATCATATATGTACAGAATTAATTTTCTTGTTTGCTCTGTGGCCATGTCTTCAGAGCTGGTAAATAACAACTTTGTTATTTCTAGTCAATAATATTAATTTTTACATGGATTCTTCTTTGTTTTTCCTTTCGTAGCTGCTCTCAGTCTTTTTTTCTCTAAGTAATTATCTTCTATTTTGTATATATAGTCTTCAATGAGTCCAATCTGCAGTTATAAAGAAGCAGTGTCAGAAGCGCATCCCTTCCCCTCTACAAAAACTTCAAAAAACATTTGCAATTAGTTTATTTCAAAACTAGCTGTCATTAGGAAAAAAACACATGAAGGCAGCTCTCATCCAACTGCCTGGAGTAGCCATACCAGATTTCTTTTTTCTTTTTCTTTTTTTTTTTTTTTTTTTTTTCCTGTCTCTACCCATTTGGATTCAATTACTTTACTGCTGTGCAATAGACTCATTGAAATCTGTACATTGAAAACAGGAATTTATCACAGCTCTGTCTTTAAATGCCATTGAAAAACAGACATTTTAAAAGGAAGAGATGATGAGGAAATTAATCTCAGGCAAGTTTTTCTTGATAAGGAAAGAGAACAGAGGCTTCTGGCATTTATATGCCAAAAATCAACACATGGAGAAAAATGAGTATTCCACATTGCTGTGGCAAGGACCATTTTTCTATTAAATCAAAATGAAGTTCTGAATAAATATGTTTTCCCATGAATATAATAGACTAGAAGAATACAGTTAGAAGAATAGGTGACCTCAGTGTTCCCCCAAATAAAAGCATAATTATTCTAATAAAGAATACATTCAGATAGATATATCTTCCTTGCAGGGATGATTTCAAAACAACCAAAAATATAGATTAATAGTACTGTGTACAGATACACTGTAAATACCAGGCATTCATAATTTTATGGCTACTCCTCCCCCTACCTTGCCTTTATTCATACTCTGTGTTAGTGTTTGTGATATTCAGCATTTCTGTAAGGTTAATATTAAAATCATCTTCACACTGAATTATACTCAAGACCTAGACCCTATATAATGTGAGCATCTTAAGAATCAATCTTCCAATTGTATTTTAAGCTGAAATTTATTATTATTAATAAAAAAAAGTTTGAATCTATCATTCTGACATGCATTCAATGGAGCGTGACTTCTTCAGGCACAACATAGAACAGCTGACTGTGAATTAGTCTGACTGTGGCTTCCTACTGTATTTATTCATGTATGGAGCTATTACCAAAGTGATCCTCAGGCCTGGACTCGAGGCCATGCCGTGTGCTCTGGCCAAGGCTTGTGTTGGTGAGGAGGAGAGGGGTGTGACTGAGAGCAAATGAGGCGAGCAAAAAAGACAATTACTGCTGCCTCCCTGGGGTGCCAAGGGTGCAAGGAACATGTCTGGGAAAGGAGCTCTGCCTCCTCCTCCTCACGGAGCTTGCAAGGGTGGCCTTTCCAGTGGATCAGCTTTGCGTAGCACCATGCACAATGTTGTGGAAAAGAGTTTTCTGGTGTGCTAGTGAATCTTGGTGGGCACTGGCTCGTGGGCTTCTACTCTGATGCCAAGAGTGGAACGGGAGTGTGGGGATGTCGGGGCTCTGCAAATGCAGCCTCACAGGCTGCCTCTGCTGTGACGTGCTTGCCATATCAACACACGGAGGATTAGAGAAAGGAATCATTATGCTAGCCTCATTTTTAAGAAGCTGAAATAAAAGCTTAGGAAATCATTGATCTGGCCAAAAGCACACGGGAAGTCTCAGAAAAACTAATCACTTAGTGCCAAGCTCCAAGTCCTGGGGTTTAGCCATATTAAAAAAAAAACCCACCAAACCCTCAAGACACTTCTTCAACAGACCGAATGAAAATGTCTCCTTACCCTTCTTCTGCGGTTAAAAGCAATGTGTTCTGTTCAGGAGGCAGTACTTGTGTTTGGATGAGCACAAAGGGCAGTAAGAGGAAAGGAAATGGGTCCCAGGTGATCGCTAGGGTGTGGGGTGAGGGCAAAGATGGCACCAGAAAAGGAACCATTTTTACAGAAGCTCCTCTAGGACCACCAAGTAGTGTCTGCACTGCTGGTGATGCCACCAGAAAGCCCTTGTGGAATGATTGTCCTACCTCAAGCTGTGGCTCAGCTGCTGTTGTGTGCTTTTCATATTTATAGAATACCTGTCAGCTCCAGCCTCCAAAATAAGCTCTAATATGGCATATCAGGGGTGGAAATAATAGTTGCTTACATAATTGCAATGTTACTGACACAGCTGATGAGCTGATGATGTTATTTGCACAGCAGTGATGGCATTCAAACCCTCACCGACTTACAATTACACTGTATGCTCTGAGCCCTAGCAAGATTTAAATTGCCACACGAGCACAATGAAAATACAGTCTCTTGACAAGATAAAGGGGGGAGGGGAACGACTTAAAAATCTCTTTTCAGTGGCTGCAGTGTTCAGTACTGCTTATTCATGGTTTTTTGGCTTGTGCATTTCATTTCAAGAAAGTAAATTGGAAGCATTATGTTCTGCTTTTTTGCCTTGATTTAAAAGCTCCTTGTGCCTGCTATTCTGCTGGCTGACTGCGGTGAGCCACCTTTGGGGCTCTCATTGGGAAATGCTAATTTGGGAAATCAATAGCTTCGTCTTTTTTTTTTTTTTTTTTCCTTGCCCAATAACTGTTTAAAGCAGAATCCATGTGGATGGAAGTAGGTAGGACATTGTTTGTAGCCAGCCCAAGTGTGGTTAGTGTTAAAGCAACAGCTGTTGTAAGCAAATGGATTTTGGAAAAGACCTGGGACTTACTCCCAAGCAGAGCAATAGCTGGCTACAGACTGGATCCCAGGGTTATATAGCTGAACCCTGAAGCTACTGTGTAAGCTAAAACACCACTGAAGCCCAAGTGAAGAGCTCTGTAGCACTTGGTTCACAGCAGAGCATTCACTACTGGTGTTGCCAGTGATTCCCATGAGGCTTATTTTGGGCCCAATCCCAACTCAGACAGAGATCAATGCTGGATAAATCCTTCACTCTATTTGTGCTTGGATTGTGTTTCCCTCTTCTAATTCCCTGTTCCACACAGTATCTATGTGTGCCACCATCTGTGCCTGGGGGTTCATCAGCAGCATTGCAGCCCCTCTTCAGGGGCTGTCCCCAGCTCTCAGCAGCTGGACTTGCTGCATGACATCCTTGGAGTGATGTGCCTCAAATACTCTCTTGAACATATAAACCCCATGTTTCTCCCATCTACAATATGTCTTTATGGTCTTTTTCTCAAGTGCCTGGTGAACTTATGAAGACAAACTGGCCTTCAACCTATTTTTAATCCTCTGCTGCTATTTCATCTTGCTTTCAAGAAATCCTGAGCATTTGTCCCCTGCCCCAGTTACTCCCAACAGTGCAGTGGCAGCATTTCTACTTCTGTTCAGAACCTACAGCCCTGGCCCAGATAGAGGATCCTTGGTGCTTGACTGCTCACGTATCCAAGTTGCTCGCATTTCCTCATCATTATCTCCTGATTTCAGGCTGCTTCTGGCCCTATTTATTTCACTGGATTGTTGTCTTTTTCCCTTTAGTTTGGTCCCTGGGATCAGCTGCAGAGTGCAGGAAAAGAAGGGAATGGACAGGATGGAGATCAAGCAGAAAGAGTGAAGAAATAGAAACAAAAAGTGCCTTTAATGCAAATTACATGCTTCATCATCAGCACATCTATGTGGTACCTAGAGGTGCTTTGGGATCAAGCTAAGCAGAGAAGTGTAGGGTTCTGGGGACAGACATTTGAAAATCAACCAAGTATTCAGTTTATTTTTTTGCACTCTTTATGTTAATAGTACATTTATTTTACATTGCCCCAAAATTGCCCTTTCTGCTTCAAATTCTTGTATTGATAATATGTTATGGAAGATGTCAATGGCAGAAATTGTTGATTCAGGGAGGGCCATAAAAAAAAAAGCAAGGGTATTAACACTGGGAAAACAGTTGGTCTTCTGCAAGACTACCAGTATCTAGAGTTGGCATTTCAACTGTCCAACTTCAGTTTTATACCCATGAGTCCCTGAAGGCGCTTGGAGTCTCAAAGCAATGGGCTAATGATGGGGCTGCATGCCTAATGCTTAGGGGAATTGAATGAGGCCAGCAAGCTCTCTAGGCTGGTGGCTGGATGAAAATGAGAAACAGGACAAGAAAAGCAAATTTGTCTGGCCCACCTGAAGGAAATATTATTCTATTTTTTTTTTAAGCCAGAGGAATGAACAGTAAAGGACAAAACCTCTGTGTGTGCCCTTGGACCAAGAAGCTGCTGGCCTTGATGGCACAGCCTTTGCTGTGTTGCTGAGATACCAACACACAGCTGCAGTACTGGCAAGCCACATCTCAAAAGTATTTCTGCCCTTTTATTCTCAGGGAAAATTAGCTGAATGAACGAGGTTGTATCTGCCTTTCCTCAGTGCCACACAGCAAGGCATTTTTATTCTGACATAGAGTGAGAAGGTGAAAAGCATAATTAGTGTACTAGAAAGAAGTACTTGGATGGACTGTAAGTCAATTAGTCTGCTATGAATTCTAGTTCTGAGTTTGCTGGGAAAAAAATATCATCTGTGGTCCATGCAAATACTGAGGTGAACAGTTTGGTCTTAACTGAAGTAGTTTGACATCGTTCTCTAGGGTTGGGCAGAATCTGTAAATACTGATGTTTTTTGGCACACTTATGCAGTTTATGTCTGCAATGAAAACACGGAAGTCTTGAGGTAACAGGAAATGCAATTGGGTTAGCTGGAGGGAGGAACTGCAGAGTGTCTAATCAGGGGAGGCAATATATGGTTTCCCTTTGGCTTAGGATTTGATTCGGACCTCCAGAAGGTTTTGAAAATGACGTTCTATACATCTGCACAAAGATAAGGAGCCATACAGGTCTTGCTTGGAGTGTATAAAAATATTTTTGAATCCTGCCCTTTTGTGCACGTTGTCCAGTGATGGATAAAGGGGAGCGACTAGCTGCTGTGAGTGTTCAGCCCTGCTCTCTGGATGCCATCCTGATTGATTTGCTCTCCATGTGGAAGGATATGTAAGCAGCACTTGCTGGCTGCAGCTGAATTACAATCATCAGAAGATTTCAGTTTAAGGGACCTCTGAAAGTCTAGACCAACCTCCTCTCCAAAACAGGGCTCTACAGGAAGTTCACATCTTTTCTGAAAATCTTGCTGCATTGCTGGCAACTCTATCAGTCACTTCTGAACTTGCCTGGATGCATTGCTGGTTTTGCCCTGAAATACCACAATGCAAGAATATTCTTTTCCTTTGCTATGCACTCATTGGAATACAGCATCCCTCATACAGTTCCTCGTTATGTGGTACATAACAACTACAATGAGGGAACACTGCAATGCTATCCATCATTCACTGTGGTTTTGTCCAAGTCCTGATGGGCCACAGATGTCATTAAACTTGTCAACCTTTGCTGCAAAGGGGCCATTCCAAGGAACAGATGTCCATGTTCGATGGCTTACTAACTGTCCAAAAGCAGATTCATGGTTTATCCAAAAAATGGGGGACCTATTCTCATCGCAAGCTAACTTGAAAGCACAATTTTATTTTAAAAGATTGGCATGAATTTGAATACAAATGCAAAGTATCAGTTATAGTGCATGCTTAGAATGAAGTAGGAAAGAGAGAGGATTCCACAAGGACAAACTCTTGTAGGAAAATAACTTTTTTGTCAGAAAATTTAGGTGGATAAGCAGCAAGCAAAGTCATAAAAGTATGTCTCACATGGATGCATCCTCTATAATGCCTAAACATCTGAATTTCCTAAATGCCAATTCAAAGCAGGTGGCCCACTCTCAAATAAGAAACAGGTATATTTGAAAAATATATGCAGGAGCTATAAATCTCATGTGATGATGAAAAGGATGTCCTGACATACAGAATCTATTTTTATTACTTGGGAGCTATTAGTAATAGAAGGCAAATGAGCCACCTTTAAACATGAAGTACCTCTCAACATTTTCTCTTGTCTCACAGAGCTACTTGCTAAAGCACTCTTAGGAGTAATATAGCCAAAGGAATAGTACTTGAAGGGCCTCCAGGTAAGTAGGGATGGGTGTATGGAGTGTAGCGGAAAAGCCTAAGAAAAGCTACTGATGCTTCAATAAAAATGAAATCCCAATCTGTACCTTCCATTAAGATCAGTTAGAAATAAGGTTACCCAGTATCTGGAAAAAACTAAATAAATTGTGGTTTTACTGTTTGTATGCTACATGGAGCATATCTGAGCTGCTCTGGTTGCTTTTGGAAGTCACTGGGGTTGTGCTGGCCACGGGAACTTCCCCCCTTCAGTTTGGTGATGTAATGCAACTGGCTGTGCAACTCTTGCCTTGGACCCACTCCTAGGAACATTCATGGCTTCAGGTGCTGATGTCAAAGAGAAATACACTGTTCCTTATGCTCTGTTTCTGCCTCTTCATGAACCTCATTCGTACTTGTTACCATCCTTTAAAGAAAGAAGTCTGACAAACAGGCTGCTGCATGTTCCTGTAGTAAGGGGATGAGTTCAGTGAAACCTGAAAACTAGCATCTACCTGTAGCTTCTTAGTACTACCAGCAAATGCTAAAAGCAGATGGAGGAGAGTGCTTGTTAATGAGGAACTGAATGATGATAATATTGATGCTGGTAATGATTATGCTTATTAACCACCTTGTAATTCAGACAGTCCTTTTGTAATTTATAAGCTCCATGAAATCCTTGTCCCGTGCCGTGCTCACCAGGAGTGGTATTGTTGACTTGCACTATTTTATGCAGCAGTAAAAATACCTGGTAGCAAGTGTTTATAGGGCTGGAGACCTTCTCTGGCAGAGGGCAGCAGGTAAGCAGACTGCTCGTTTATAGCTGACAGCATGATTACCAAGGACTGTGGAAATGTTTATCTAAATCCTTACGTGGGGGTTGTTAATGCCTAGAATTGCCTGTGATTTAACAGCCAGGCAGCTACAAACAGCTACATTATTCCAATGTTTAGGACATTTACTGCTCAGTTGCTAGATTTGCTGCTGTTTAAAATTATTCCAGTGACTTATCACACCCTATAGCTTGGTGGAACAGACCATAGCCTTTCTCATCACAAAGCATTCCTTCCCAATAGCATTAGCAGTGTTTTGTTATAGCTGTGAGGGCATAAACATTATGGGTATAGATGATATATCTTATTAGACCAACTGATTTAGCTGGGAAAAACCAAGCTTTTATGTACAGAAATTTTCCTTCTGGTGTGGAACAACAAGCTTGACACTTCCTTCATCTGCTTCAGACTTGAATAAAAC
The DNA here is from genome assembly GCA_013401355.1 of Ceyx cyanopectus. Classification (NCBI taxonomy): domain Eukaryota; kingdom Metazoa; phylum Chordata; class Aves; order Coraciiformes; family Alcedinidae; genus Ceyx; species Ceyx cyanopectus. Next base: position 42,268 of record VYZU01054542.1, read on the forward strand.
TTGTATGCCTCAAACCTCACTGTTTCTCAGTAGTCACAACCTCTGTTTTTATATTGCAGCAGTGGTCTAGCTGTGATCCGGAGGTACAGCTGTATAGTGTGTGGTCACTAAACAGCTCAGATTTGTATTACATACTGGTGTCTGGAGAGTGAGAAACAGGCTGCATGCAATTGCATCTTCCAGTGTAGCTGAGGGCCATGAAGGCATGTTGCAGAGGCATCTTATATGCAAGACACAAAGAACCAGTGACTCACAAGGGCACGAATTGATTTTAGGGACCAGGAGTATTGATAACTGCAGAAATCCCATTGTCACATCTCTTACACAAAGAGCTCTGTGACTGCTGTCACATTTTTATTGTCCCTGCGGTGGGGCTGAATTTATTAATGGCACTCTTTGGTTGCCTACATTTCTTCTGTATCACCTCAGATTCAATGGGGCAGATCTCATTTTCTGCTCATGTGCTCTCCTGACTTACTCTGCAAGTGCAGTGCCAGGTTATGGAAACCTGTGCCACAGCTACTTCTTGTCCCTCTTGAGGCTGTCACTGTTTCAGAGTTAATCCTTTCCAGAATGTCTTAATACAGTTTCTCTAATCTTAGCACGAAGCCCATCTTTGGTCAAGGCTATCAAAATTCCTTGCATTTCTACTTGATTGTTTTGCTCTTCATTTTCACCACACTCATTCTACCTGAATCAGTACAACTAAGATTATCTTCCTGCATTTGCACATTTCTAACTTTGTTATGCATTAAATGTTACACATTAGACTTCCACTACTGTTCCAGAAAATGTGTTTTTCCTGCCCATTCCCATCCTTGCCTTTCCCTCTTCCTTTACACAATGGGTCCATGCATTCATGAAACACATGGCAGCAACACAGCTCCAAGAGAACAAACCAGGAGCTGTTTCCTTCTCTTTATTCCAGAATAGCTAAGTTTGAGTTGAGAGAGTGCACCAAAACTCATCTACTTTTGAAGCCTGCGTACTCTGAGAGCAAGCAGAGTTCCCTATGTCTGTGCCATGGGTTGGAATGACTTTACAAGACGTTAGAAAGTCGTATATATCACAGAGCTGTTGCAGTAGCCGGCACAATACTATTCAGCAACACGTCCACTTTCCATCAGCATACTATGAATCTCCCTCCTTGCTCCTCTGGCTGACCAAAAGCCCAGCAAGTCTATAGCCCTTTTCCATGGCTTGATTTTCAATTAAGAGATAATGTCAGTGGAAGAGCACAGTTCATCAGATAGTGTTCCCCTGCTGTTGCAGAAGGTAGAGATGTAGCAAGCAGAGGTCAGTGGCTGAAAAAAATCTATGTGCCTGGCTAAAAGATTGTATAATATGTTAAGTTAATTTTTCTTCATTTCATATTCACATATATTAGTGCAGGTTTTGTTATATACTTATCCTTATGTAAGTTACATCTGTTCTTTTATTCACTCATCCATGTTTGCTCTGCTTTCAGATTTATGAAACAGGCATTCCACTGAGCTCAGCAAATGATGGGCATAATAACTTATCTAAATTGCAAAGTATGTGATGCCCTTGAGGTAAACTCAGATGTTAAGGTTTTATGAAGTGTCTCACATGTGGAAGTGTAGGAAAATGTTTCTTTGCCAACTCCTACCTCTCCTTTGGCTGTTTAATTGACAAGAGGATCTGGTGAAACTGCTATGGAAACCCAAGGGCTAAGTGGAGGACAGAAGTAGAACAACATTATCTTCATGGGGGAAGTAAGAGTCATACTGATGCTCGCATTTCTATGCTTCTCCTCTCTTTGGATGGCAAAAGTTTCCAGTTGGTAGACTCTAAACTATTTATTTATCTAATATAATGCCTCTTCTGGCTTTATTGCTTTATTAATGAATTTATTTGGATGAGATAGGAAAGTAATAATTTTATTTTTTTTTTTTTCCTCTTAGTAGACTATAGAGAAGCAAAGGCCCTATGGAGGAAAGGAGGAGCCTTCCTGCCATTTTATATGAGATACTCTAAATGCCTCTGCCTGTCTGTAGCTGTTATAAAGTCCTGCAATAGCCATGCAGAGACCTGGTTCCTTGAGTTACCCAGTGCGAATCTTTACAGCTAGTCCCAGCATTTGTGTGGACATCAGATGTCCCCTAAATCATAACTCTGTCAACAAAGAAGCTAGTCAACAATGGCCAGACCTGTCTCTTATGGAGGTGTCCACATCTGCTTAAGACCCAGTGGCTGGACTGAGTCTTGTGGGCTGAGTTGAATTATCAGATTAGCTCCCCTTAGTCTCTCTTGCATGTTTCCTGTTCACTGCTGCTGAGCATCAGAGATCATTGCTTAAAACACTGGGATAAGTCAGCCTTGTTAAAATAATAAATTCAGATGGAATTTGAAGTGACAAGAGAATTTGCACTTTAAAACCCATGAAGCAAAAATACATTTCCACCTCTGTTCACTCCTGAAGATTTAAGCCTCTTTAAAAGAGAGGGTTTGATGCTCTTTGCATAACGTTTCCTACTGACTACTTTAGATGGGCTTCCCATTCATAGTGGTAAACCCAGAGAAATCCATTCTCATGTAATGCTGACAGTGTGATATTTAAGTACCTTTGTGA
>VYZU01054543.1:2336-29021 GCA_013401355.1 Ceyx cyanopectus
CCCTGCGGCACGTGAGCCGCCGTGACGTGCGGCGCGAGCCCCCCAGTGTCCCGCCGGCCCCGCCCCGCCGCGGCGCCCCGCCCTTCCCGGGCCCACTTCCGGCGGAAGCGGGGGGCTCTTTCCCTTTCCGGGTGCGGGCCCCCGGGCGGAGCGGCGGGACGGCGCGGCGGCGGCGGGCGGGCGCGGGGCGCGTGTCATGGCGGAGCTGGCGCAGGGGCAGAGCGCAGCGCCCGTGGGGATCAAGCCCGAGGGGTTCGTCGACGCTCTGCACCGGGTCCGGCAGGTGAGATCCCGGCAGGAGCGGGGTGAGGGTAAGGGGAGGGGGGGGGGAGAGGAGGCCGCGGGGCGCTGCTAGGCCGCGGGTCTGAGGCGGAGCCGCCGGGAGGGGCAGGGCCGCGGTCCCCGTGCTCCTGTCTCGGGAGGCCGGGACCGGCGGCCCCCGCTCGGAGAGCCCGCGGGGTGTCCCCCTGACCGGAGACTCCGGGCAGAGGGGCAGGGCGAGGGGGCGGTGCGGGGCTCTCTGACAGTCCCTCCGGCGCGGGTCGCTGCCGGGGCTTGCGACACGGCTGAAGCAGCCGGTGTGCAGCCCGAGGGAGCTTTGTCTGCGGAGCTGTTGTCTTGCACATTGCAGTGGGTGGCTGTGAGCTTAATGGTTATTCGGTTTTTTTTCTTTTTAAATGAGGCCTTAATTGTGCGTTGGGCTAATCAGTGAAAGCTTTGCCAGAGGAGGAGCTTTGTGTTCCCCTCTGGAAAGAGAGGAGGGAATGAAGTGCTCCCCACAGGAATCTCTGAGCTTACACGGTGCTAAAAAGGAAACTTGAAGTGAAAGTGCCCAAACCTGCAGACACCAACTCCCCTGTCATCAGCACAGGCTCTGCCAGGTGTTTGTGTTCCATCCTTCCTGGGAAGTGGCTCCAGAAACACAGAGCTACTGCTCCTAATGCAGGTTTTGTGGCTGCTCATCACATCCCTCGTTCCATACCTGTCACAGGTGTTGATTCCTTCTCTGAACAGGTTGCACTTTATTCATGTTTGGTAACTGCACCTTAGGGAGATGCAATACAGTGAAACACCAGGTGCTGAAAGACCCTGACTTTATTTTTCCCAATGTTACAGGCCAGGTGGGAGAAATCTCCTGTTGCCCAGACTTGCTTCTCATTTCACTGATAAATTTCTGAAGCTGGACCCCCAAGACCTTTCAAGTGATCTCTCAGTGGAACTTAAGTGGCTTTATCACTCATGGCTCACTCATCAGTCATATGGCAGCAAGTCCATGCTCAGTGGGATCCTCAGCAGCCTGTGCAGAGCAGCTCATTCTGAGCACCCTGCACCTTCTCAGGGGAGATCATGAGCTGCTCTGCTCTTCAGTCATGGATTTCTTTCTCAGGCAGAAGTATTGCAGTAGGCAGGTTGTGTGTTTAGCTGCCTCCCAGGTGAAGCCCTGTGTTGCTTTTTCCTGAGGTGAACTAAGCTCTGTGGTGGGGAGTGGTGTCCCAGAGCTTTGCTGGTGGCCCGGGATTAGCTGCTCACTGCAGTGACATTAAGAAGTGTCCCAGTTGCATTTGACTTGACTGGGGTGTCTGTTACCAAAGGCCTCTCATTGCAAAAACATCCCATTGACTATCTGACAATATTCTTGCCTGCTCACAGGTGAATAAATAACCTGCTGGTGTAGAAGAAAGTGATTATTTGCTGGTCAGTTGCAGCTTGTGGAAGTTATGGTATTGGGTTAAAATTAATGTATCCCTGGCTGAAATACCAGTGGTATTGGGTTAAAAGGTATCCCTGAGTGAAAATAGATCCCTGTTCCCATCATGGGGTTGCTGTCATGCTCCTGAGGTGAACCTGTGAGGCTCCCTAACCCCCACCAGCAGAGGTGCAGTGTTAAATCATCCTGTAACCTACCTGTGCTCACCCACTTGAGTTTGGTGCTCTTGATTTCCCTATACCTGAAGGAACATGCTGCTCTTCTGTGAGCCTACAGCTTGGCTTAGTCTGAACTGGAAGATACCAAAGTCTTCTGAGCTGCCAGCTCCAGGGCAGGCACTGCAGCCTCCCAGCCTTCCTGCAGCCTCAGGCTGGAAACAACTGTGGTGAGAAAGGTGCTCTCTGAACACGTTTTTGGGAGCACAGGAGCCTTCATTTCTGTCCAGTGAGCTGAGTGCTGCCTGTTGAATGTGATTTTAAGGGGTTTATTTCTCCTCTATTACAATTTGTGGGATGAATTGTTGGCAAGCACTAAAATATTTCCCCTCCTGTAAAAATACTGGATTTAATCTGGTTTCACAGAGGCTTTGAGAGAGAGCAGGTACCTTTTCCATCACAGGATCACATTGTCACTGGTGACTTGTTCCCAAATGTGAAAGAGGATGGGGTTCACTGCTCTGGATATTTACTTCAGCACCCAAGCAGTCTCCCTGGCTGCACTGCAGCTGGGCTGGTGATGCAGTTCCACATCAGGCTTTCCTGGAGGCCATGGAAGGCAGACCTTGCACTGGGTGGGATTTCTGTTGAGTTGGCCTGAACTCTCTTGGTCTGGTACCTAAATGTCAGTTTTTGTCCTGCTTCTGGGCAGTGCTGTCACCTTTTCTGAGTATTAGCTTTGCTTTAAGGGGTTGAGGGAGCAGAAGGAAAAAGTTCAGCTGCAGTTCTTGCCTCATGGGCTGGTATGGCATCCCTGGCTTGGCATTTGAACTCTTTTGAAGTTTAATCTTACATTGAAGGGTAGTAATACTCTAAATCCAGATCTTCTGAAAGCCATAACACTACAATCAGGCTGTCTGCAGTGTTATTAATAACTAAATAATTTGGAACAGGGAAGGCTTGCCTGATCAATCACAGTAACTGCATTCCTCAAAGTCACTGGGATGTCAGATGACAATAAAGAATCTGGGATACCTTTGAAAGAAATGACTTGGATGTTGCTTCTGGTGTCAGTGCTGGACTTGCTTGGATTTTTTTTTGTGAACTCTCAAATATTTGAGATGTTTTGAAAAGCTCCAGAATTCACTTGTAAAAGTAATTTGAGATGGTTTATCCTGTGTTTTCTGCAAGTAGAGTGAGTAGTTTATGGATCAGAGGTGGTGACTGATCTGCCTGGCTGCTCCTAGCCAGGGTGGCTTTTCTTCTCTGGCATTTTGGGGCAAGGAAAAAGAGGGATGTTTCCTTTTGAGTAATGGGATCAAAAACCAAGTAAAGCTACCTGTACTTGGGACAAAAATCAGTTTCTGTTGGACTGTCCTTGAGTCTTGTTCTTTCTCCTGTTCTCCTGGGCAGTCTCCTTTTCAGAACACCACATGTGTTTGCAGCACTTGCTGGATCCCTCTCCATACATGTGCTGTTCTTGCTGTAACCTGCCACATGTGCTGCCTGAATCCAAATTTCTGGGAATGCTGTGAAGAGGAAAGGCTGTGGCTTGGTAAGGCTGTAGTGTCACCTTGGAAGTGGATGAATACCCTGAGACTTCCTGAGAATCAACAGCCTGGATGTTTAAAATCCTTTTCTATGATCAGGCTCCAATTTCTGTGAGGATGGAGGGATCTTGGACTAACTTCACTTCATCCTCTTGCAGAGCAGTTTTTCAGATCAAAAAATAGATTTAGGGCCTTTGCAGTGATTCTTGTGTTTAGGAAAACCACTTGTGCCATGAAACTGAAATGGTTGTGGATGATTTTGCTGCTCTCTCCAGAGCTCTGGAGAGGTACCTGTCACAGACTCAAGTGTTCTGCTCTAGGAGTGGGAAGAGCAGAGAAGCATTAGAATGGTCTGAGGGGTCAGGTGATGTTGCCTTATTGATTTATATCCTGCTAATAGCTAGCATTGGGGATTTTGCTGTCCTTTTGTAGCACAGCATGAAGAGATTCTTCCCAGAAGCAAGGCCCTTTCTCTTGAAAGCTGAATTCTGCAGGTACTGGTGTTTGAGGCCTCCTGTGCCTGGCAGAGAAGCTGCTTATTTATCAATATTTTGGTACTACACCATTTTAAAGGATGTGAGATGTCTGGCAGGACAGGAGTGCAAGGTATAGGAAATTATATATCCTTCACAACTTTGTGGGCTGTCCTCTTTGTCTTTCTTGGCTTTACCATTGCAGTTTTGTAGCTCAGGTTTGTGCTGTGTTTGTTGGAAAGCTGGCTTTTGGGGAAATGAGATGCAGAAAATCTGTCCTACTGATGCTTTTTTTCCCAGTGTATTTCAGAGCTTATTAAATAGTTTGGTTTAGAAAAAAAAAACGGTGGGGGGGGGGGGTTTGGAAATGAGGACTGGCACACAGCAGGACAAAGGCAGTGGCTACCAGTACATTACTCAAGGTCATTTAGGCAGATAAGGGCTAGGTCTGCTTGCTTTTGCTCTGCTCTGACTTCTCTGCTTATCTCCCTGCTGAAAATCTAGTAAAAACTAAGGTTCCCATTTTAAGTGGAACAGGGTATTTTTTGCAGGGTGTTTTTTCCTGCTGTAGTGAGGTGATGTGCTGTGTTGTCTGCCTGTAATGTGCTGGCAGCTGGGAGGCTGTAGTGATAAGGGTGCAGCTTTAAATAAAGGGTGGGTGGGAGAAGGAAAAGATCCCAAAAGCTAATAATGTAAAAATGGCTTTGACTCTCTTATTTTGCCCTTTAGTTGGAGGGTTCTGTGCCAGGGCAGTAACTGTGCTGAGCACAAGGAGGGCTTTGCAGAGCCCTGGGAGTGGACAGGCTTAGTGCTAGCACTTTGTACCCTCACCAAACTCCTCTGCATCTCAAAGGTGAGGAGCAGAGGGCTGGAGCCATGGATGCAGTGCAGCCCTCCCCTGGCACTCCCCAGTGTGGAGTGGACAAGGTGTGTTCATGTTTTCAGATTCCCCTGGGCTTATTGGCTTTGGAGATGTAATATGAGGTGCCCATCATCAGAGCTTTGCTGCATGGTCACTGGCTGGTGCTGCTGGAAGATTTTTCTTTCCCAGCTCCTGGCATTTCTGACACAACACAGTTGTTGACTTCCTAAAAGAGGACAGGACGGAATGGACTATGAGAGGAAAATGGTTAGAACTTGGAGCCCTTTTCATGCAAGGCATTGAAGAGAATGTTCACTATTCTCTTTCTAAAAGCAGTGCCCTCAATCTTTCAAGATTATTTCAAATAGCTGCTTTTTTTTTTTTTTTTTCTCTCTCAGTACCCCGTGGTTCTGAATCCTGCTGCAGTGGAATAAACAACTGCCCAGCCCATGGTGTCAGCAGCCAGAGTTACTGTGGATGTCTTTCTGTGACAGCACAACTCAGATTTTAGAAGCACCTGTAGTTATTTATTTGCCCTTGTCTTCATTTAAAACATATCTGTATAAAATGCTCTTTCATCTGTTCCTTTTGCTTATTCTCTGGTGAAGTCCCAGTTATAATAGAGTGAGATCAGACTCCTAGTAAAGAACCTATTCAGTGGTTTTCTTTTTGGTGGAAAAGGAAGCAAAGGCTGTGAATACACCGTGCTTTATATTTGTAACTGTAACTGCTTTGTTCTGCACTTGCTTATTATAGCCAAGTACTAAATGCATTACAGGCAGCACTAAATGTAGGCAAGGGGTGCTGTGAGGCTGCAGTTAGTCTGTCCCTGAGGGGGTATTAACTCGGGTGCAGCACCAAAGGAATGCACTGGTATGTTCCTAGAGTGGGTTTACATCAGTTAGCTTGGGGAGCTGGGGACAGAGCTCACATCTGTCAGCATCCATCTGGGTAGAAGTCTCCCAAATGTCAGCAGAGATGAGCTTAACCTGACACTCCTGAGTGATGTCTCAGTGCCTCTCACCTAGTTCCTTTGCATACCTTAGTGCCCTCACTGTCTCCTCTTTCCTGCTAATACCCTGCCTGCATCAGGGCTTGGGGGGGAATCCATCACCCCCCTGTGAGGGACAGGCAGAGGCACAGGCAGCATTAGTCATGGTCGTGCTGCATCCACCTCTGCAGGAGATTGGAGCTAACTCTGGACTAGGAGTTTGCCCACTAGCTTATTCTTCATACAGTAAACACAGGGTGATCCACTCTCTTTGACAAGGAGTTCCCAAGCCTGTCCTTGTGCTCTGTATTTTCACATTCTTCTCCCTCCACTCCCCTCACTGGTGCACCAGTATGTTTCTAGGTCTGGGTATGCAGGGACACGAGGAACTTTAATCTTCCTCCGTGGCTGTGGTGGTGGCAGCTTCTCCAGGACAAAGCTGGTGAGCTGGTTTGAACTCTCTTTGCAAGACTGAGCTTCTTAGCTGTCCATTGGGTGAACAAACCTCAGTGTAATGCTCCAGGGAGTAAATACCTACTTGTGATCAGGAAGAGGAACTGGGTGAATGCCATCTTAAATAAATATTAGAAGCAAGCAAAAAATAGTTTGCCTTCCAAGTGAAGCACTGCTGTCTTGGAACTGTTACAAAGCCACCTGTATAGTAAATAACTGAGAAGAATGGACTGGGACAAATGCCTTATTGGAAGAAAGAGTGTTTAGCTGTGGTGGCTGAAACTTCAGGTATGCTAATCATGCTTTTATCCTCTGTTTTTTATAGATTGCTGCTAAAATTGGAGATATTCCTCACTTGAATAATTCTACAACACTTGTGGACCCATCAGTCTATGGTTATGGAGTGCAGAAACGGCCCCTGGATGATGGAGGTAACCTGCCTGTGCTGAGCTGGTCTTGTGGATTCATCTCTGGAGGCTCTTGTGTGCTGGAAGGGTGGCAATCAGTGCATCTTTCTCTGTACAGACATTTTCATCTGCTTCTCATGCTGAAAAATCCTGCTGTAGCACAGGGAGAAGCTTCTTCCACATGGAGCCTCTGGGTTGCTAATGCTCTATTCTCTGAGCATGTGTCACAACCTGCTTTGTTCTCCGGTGTGGGCTCTGTTGGAGCAAAAGCTCAGGAAAGAAGGGTTTATCTGGGTGAATCTGTCTCAGGCTAGAGCATTACTGTGTCTGAGAAGCCAGAGGCCTGGTATTACTGGTGTGCACTGGTTTCTGTATGGGAAGGTGTCTATCTGTCAAAGCCTGCTGGTCATTCATAACATTAGCCCTGCGTGTTTCCCTCACTGATTCATCAGAGATCTGACCTCATGACAAGAAGTGGTTGATGAACCTCTAACCTGCCAGCCTGGGAGCAAGTTAAACTTTGTACTGCAACTTGTACTGGAGAGCCCTGTACTGCTGAGCTGTTTGTGTTGGCACAAACCATGTCAACATGGATGCAGGCTGGGCTGTCAGTGCACATCAAGGCTGCCTTCTTGTGTTGTGATAACTCCATGGAGCAGGTATTGTTGTGGGGGAGCTTTCCAGAGCAGCTGTGCTCCTGACTGGTGTTGGCAGCTCTTCCATGGACATCAAGACCTGGGGGTGTTGGTTCACTCACCTTCAGCTCTGGGCCTTGGCTGTTTTTAAAGCAGCTCCAATGGTGTATTTACCCTTGGGTTGTTCAAGCTTTATAACTTGGTCTGACTCCCTTCCCAAAAATCTGTGAGATCTTAGAAGAGAAATGATGGAAGTAATCTTTCCTAAGGGTTGGAATATCACACAGAGACAGGGATTGCCAGGGCAGGAGCATGGGTGACATTGCTTCTTTCTGCTTCAGTCATCTTCAGCTTTATTGCTAATGGTGTTAGTAGGTCCTGTACTGAAATACAATGGTGTGATGAGTTCCTAACCACATAATCCTCCTGTGCTGCTCTAACTGCACACCCAGATCCACAGCCTGGCAGAGGAGCTCCTTGCTCTGTGTTTGTGCTACAATCCATACCTTGGTCAGTCTTCCTGCTCTTACTGACATGGCATTCAAAGTCTATGGTGCAGCCTCAGCTTTAGGTGTCTGAAAGGTGGCAGCTGCTTTTAATAGGCCACTTAAATTAGGAAAAAAGCATTTCCCATTTGGGTGATGCTCTCTTAGCTGTGAACAAGGGGTGCTGGGATTGCACACCCACACTTTTCTCTCTCCCCCCTTCCCCCCCTCCCCCTTTTTTTTCTTTTTTTGGTCTTTTTTTTTTTTTTTTTTNGTTTTTTTTTTTTTTTTTTTGCTTGTGTTTGAACCACAGTTTGGAGATCAAGAAGTGATTATTTCTGCTGTTAAACATGCTGTAGAAATTGTGTAGAGCAGGAGTTCAGATGCATTCTGCTGCTCTGGATACCTTGGAAACAAACCTGGTGGTAAATCTCTTGATTGTTTACCTCTGTATACTGCCTGTTCACGGCTGGGTGCAGCTCTGGCTGCTTCCTTATCCCCCTGTAGCTGTTAGAAAATTACTTCTGTTCCTAATACTCCTGAAAAAATTGGGTTCAGGGGAAGTACTTAAGGTGACAAGAAAACTGTCTGTCTTTCAGGAAAATCTAATTCTGCCTGTCCATTTTTGTAAACAGCTGCTGGCGTGGCTGATTGATGTCAGCTTAGGAAGTGGTCTTAAGACAGAGTGACAGTGTGCTGGTCAAAACAAATTCAGCTGCTTTTAGTGCATTTCCAGGAAAAAAATAGATTTGTCATAGTATTGGAAACCAGATCGTGTGAGTGCCTTTTGCACTTGCCTTAACAGAACCTTCATCTGAAATGAAGAGCTGCTGGGACTAGCCCTGCTGACCTGACCTGGGGGTATTCAATGGAGCTTGAGACTGATTATTTCTCTCTTTCCCTGAATTCTTTATTTCAGCATTCTGGAAACAACTTTAAAGTAATCCTGCAAATAGCTGTAGTGCAGGGAGGAGACTGGGTTTATTTGTACTGCTCACAGTAAGTCCCAGTCAGCATTTATATGGCCACTTGCAGCAGTTTCTCAGCGAAGGTGAGCACTGGAGATGGGGTTAGTCTGAGCTGCAGAGAGACCTGGTGCCATCTTGCTTGTGACTTGCTGCTGAGGATTGTTCCCAGCTCTCCTGTTAATGGCCAGTGGCTGCTCTGAGTCTCCATTCTAATTAATGGGTCTCTCTAATTTCCAGCACAATTGAAGAAGTTTATTTAATGATGAATAATTGTTAAAGAAACAGCCTCCTTTTTGTCCAAAGGAAACAGGGATGTAGTCTGCTGGAAAGAGACTGATCACCCGAACTCTTGCCTTTGATTGCCCACTTTTGCACTGCCTTGAAGTTTCCAGGGACATGTGTAGGGTTAGCAGCAGTGTTGCAAGCTGAAGGCTGGGGCATCCTTTGAGTCTGGGGAAACAAAGCTGAGAGACCCTGCAGAACCCTCACACCCCCCCATCTCCTTCCCTGCCTTCCCCAAGCTTCTGTGGTGCATCCAGATATGAAGATGGCTCATTTTGGTGCAATAAAACACAACTGTAGGAGAGCCAAGGAGCTGAAACAAAACGTGATCCTATTGTACAGAACTTTCTTTTGCTCCAATATGTTTTTAATGAGAATAGCAATGAGCAGAAGGAAATCTTACCCCTGCTGATGGAATTTAGGAGTGATGCTCCTTGACACATCTGTAGCAGCAGTAGGATGAGGGCAAAAGTCCAGATCTCTTGGTAAAACATTGAGTGTAATACACCAAATGCCAGTGTTCTTCAAAATTGCAACTTTACAGATCACCAATTTTAAAAATGAGGCAGTTTAAGGGAGATGAAAAAAGCCTGTGAAGATTTGCACTGAAGTCAGACCTGAAAAGCACTAGGTTTTTCATTTAATTAATGAGACAGCTAGCAATATTTAATGATGAAGAAATAGGGTAACTAATGCCTGCCTTGTAGCTTTGTATGATTAATGCCATTTTGGTTCAGAGGAGTGAAATGCAGCCGTGTTCCCCAGCTCTCCAGGAAAAGTGTTGCTCTGATTTTATTCTACCCATGAAGAAACTCTTGATGAGATTGTATATTCCCATCGTGCACATTAATTTAGTGGGAGGCACTGCTCTGTTTTATGGGGTGGAAAAAAAAATATCTGCATTTGTTTAGAGTGTCTCTTAGGTAGAATTGAGTTAAGGTGAAGCCTAAAGCAGAGGGAAGAGTGATCAGGCAGCAGGTGCCATTAATCGGAAATTGTGCTGATTTTTATTCAGTATTTTTCATTATTGGCAGTAAAATGACTGCAGTTACAGTTAAATTGTACTCCAGGGGTGTTAAGGGGGGAAATCTGTATGTGGCTTGTTAGAGTTCAGCTCCCTCCCTGACGTGAAGAAGGGAGATGGTGGAACAGAGCATCAGCTTCCAGTGCTGCAGGCAGCACAGTCTGCCCCAGCCCTGCCTCTATTAGTCTCTGTCTTTCAGAGCAGAGTGAGCCTGTTGCAGATTGAACAGACCATGGTTGTTGGAATCAGGAGCCACATCATTTCTCTTTTTTCCCCTAAAACAGAAAAATCCTAACAGCCTTCAAGTTAATCACTGCCAGTTCTCTCCATCTGCCTCCTCTCAGCTCTCGGGAGAAGTGATCTGTGAAACAGGGAAGATCTCACACATAAGTTACTGTGGCTTGATTTTTTTTAAAATGGCTTGTACAATAAATACCCAGTGAGGCTGATACCTGCCCGAGGTGTGGAATGGCTTGCCGTGCTTGTCTAGCACTTGCAGTGCATCAGAGACATGTTCTGTACATCTAGAAGTCAACTCCAAGTGATTTAACTTCTTGGTGCTCCAGCAGCATTCCCCTAAGAAATTGTCTTTTTTCAAGTGTAGGATTATGTTACAAAATGAAGGCTCTTTGGTTTCGTGCATGAACTTCAGGAGTTGATTATAGAATGTGTAGCTGTCTCCTAATTTGTGAGCAGAGGCTGCAGTGAACAGGCTGCTGAGAGCTGTTACTGGATGGAAATGCCAAGTGGCTGTTTAAATACAGTCTCCACTCTGGTGGTGTCTGGGGATAACCAGTGCCCTGGTCCCGTACAAGGGCAAGCCCAGATACAGCAGCAGCCACCAGACCTATGGCATAGAGCAAAAATACTCAGCCCACTGTGTGGGGCAAGCTGATGAGATTCTGAGCACGGGCATTATTTGCTCAGCAATGCAGTAGTCACTTAGCAAATATTCCCCATTGCATCACCCAGCTCTTCCAACTGCAGCATCAAGAGTTATCAAATTAGAGTTTTTTATATTCAGGGTGAGAATATGCAAAGCCAAACCTGATGGGAGTCAATAGCACAGCAGTTGTCTTATCACTGAGCTGTGAGAGTAATAAAATAGATGTGCTGTCAATATTTGGGTCCTGGATGATGATGGAGGTATTGACAGGCAGCAGAGGTATTGGCTCTTTGTCTAGTTTGAGCCAAGTGTTTGGCCCCAAACTTCATGCATTTTTCTCCTAGATTTAGAGAGCTTGGGATGTCTCTGCTTCCTAACTCTGCCAGGGGGTTGACAATTTAGTTCAGGTCAAAGAATGTGCTGCAAGGTAGTTTGAAACAGCATCTTTATGACCACAGCTCACATGTTGGCTGCTTTCATTTGTTTTCACTCCTTGTGCCCTCCAGGCATGCAGTATAATCTTTCAACTGGTTGTTAGGACCAAATGGTCTGGTTTTTAGCTGGTGTGCTGCAGGCAAAGTCCAGTAGGAAGCCCAGCAGGGCATGTGTTCCCACTTCGCAGGAGTTGGGCTAATGATATTTTCCCCATTAACATTTGGAAGAAAGATCTAATCTGTTGGTGGGTGGAGGGGGGAGAAATCTGTGTGAAGGTGTCAGCTGGAGAGATAACTGCTGAGCACTGGGGAGATAACTGCTGGGCAGAAATGGACCACCAGCTAATGTGGCAGATATGCCTGGAATGTGTGTGTTCAGGAAAATGTCTTGGCCTTGGGGTTAAAAAAAAAGGAAAAAACTTCCTATTTGGGTGCTAGATGTTATTTAACAGCCCTGTTCCTTTCACAGGTCTCCGTGTGAGTGGGCTCCATGGAGCACAGATAAGGGACACAGAGAGAAGTAGGTGCCAGTGGCTTTAGTGGTTTTTGCCTGGGCTCCATCTCTAAACCTGCTCAGCTTTTCTTTGTAACGCATGCCAGGCTGCTTGAGATGTCCTTCCCTTTCCATCCCCTCCCCACACTTCCACCCCCCTCTCCACCACCACCTTTTACTACTTTGGGCTTAATTTGGGAAGGGGGGAGGTTAGTTGCAGGGATTTGGATTTGGGCAGGAGGGATTTTCTCCCATGACTCTCAGCATGGGGAGACGTGGATCAATTCCCTATCCTGTGTTCAGCTGGACACTGGGTTGTGATGTGTGTTGATCAAGAAATCCCCTCCTGTTTTGTAGCTTGTAATGCATTCATTTCAGCCACTGAACCTAAATTACTGTTTTGCTTTTCTTTCTCTTTTTTTGATGAAATGGTAAGAACTCTTTTTCTATAGGGATGAAGTTAGTTTATCCGTGCTAATGCTTTGATTTTTTTCCCTTTTTTCTCTCTCTGCCACAGTAGGTAACCAGTTAGGGGCCCTGGTACATCAAAGGTAAGCAGTGGGTTATGTTTTATTATTTATTGATCAATTCTAATTGTTTATTGATCCACCATCTGTAGTAGTGTTAGGAAGTCAGAGGTTGAGAATGTGGAGAAACTGTCAGCTTGGGTTTTCTCCAGGCTGGGCTTTCTGCTAACCCTTTAAGGTTGGTTGTTGTGATAAAGAAAGAGGAGTTGATGTGAAACTTGGATTTGATTCCTGTAAATCTGCAGGGCTGAAAAGAAATTCTCTCTCCTTTCCCTTCCCTGCCCTGGAAGAAAAAGAAAAACTCTGCCATTTTGGTGGCAGTTTGAAGTGTAAAATGGGCAGGTAGATGTTTATTTTATTTTTAAAATGTTGACTATTTTATGTTTTTTGGGTATAATATGACCTGGGGTGATTCTTTTGTCAAAGACAGTTTGAGGAGACTGAAGCAAATATGAGATGTCATGCAGCATGTCTTAGCATCTCATAGAAAATAACATTATTAGATTTTCTTGAATCCTGGGTTTAAGGAGTTATCTGTCTTGTTTTGAGTAAGGAGACCATTCCTAAAGCTGGATTCACCTTTGGGCTATGGTGTAGTACTTGATCTGCAGCTTAGCTGGTGAAGCCTAATGTGGATTTTATACCTTCCCTAACTGATCTAAAGTTAAAAAATGGGAAGATTTTAATATAGCTCACCACAAAACCTGCACTGAACTTATTATGCAGATGTTTCATTACTTTTGAGATTGCTGGACAAATCTAAATATATGGAGTTTGCAAATTCTGTATTCATTGTGTTGTGTGTTCTGCAAACTAGAAATGACTCCAAAAAAACCAAAGTTAATTTCTTTCCTTGACTATAGTTGGGTCTTAGAAAGTTGTTTGAGGTGCTGGGTTTTGAGACACATGGGAAAAAGTCCAAAGAGTGATAGATATGGAAGTCTTGAGATAATAAACCTTCAAAGGGTAAGCTTTTATTAATTCAAAGGAAAAGCATTAAGGACAAGCAGGCAAAAAAAAATGACAAAAATCTGGGACTATTGAAGGGGATATTTGTATCAGGATTGGCTTTAGTGCCTCTGGCAAGAGCATTTCCCAGAGCAGTGGCCAGAAGCTGCAGCTTGGAAGGTCTCAGCTAAATATTAGAGAAACTTTGCCATTCTCCTGTTAAATCTGTCTGGAGCAAGAACGACCCAAAGAGGTTCTTTCTTCAGCTTCACTGGAGAGAGTGGAGAGTAGACTGGAAATGGATCCAGCATAGGAGAAATGAGGTGACTGAGAGGCCCCTTCCAAAACAAGGGATTTGGGCTGGGATGTGGTGGTTACTGTGTGTGCAGCAGCCTTTTGCTGTGCCTGGTTTCCATGACAGAACCATAGTTGTCTTCCAAGCTGTTCTTTATAATGACTACTTGATTATTTTTTTTCTTATTATTTTTTTTTTCCAGGGCTGTAATAACAGAAGAGTTCAAAGTGCCTGATAAAATGGTTGGATTTAGTAAGTACCTGGGATGCTTTTGATGTTTCTCACTGTGTTTTCTGTGTAGGAGTGCTGGCTATTCCAACATGCTTACAGGTTGCTGGGCTTACTAACCTTGGCTAAGCCTTGTCTGAGGCTCTCTTCATGNGCTCCATGGAGCACAGATAAGGGACACAGAGAGAAGTAGGTGCCAGTGGCTTTAGTGGTTTTTGCCTGGGCTCCATCTCTAAACCTGCTCAGCTTTTCTTTGTAACGCATGCCAGGCTGCTTGAGATGTCCTTCCCTTTCCATCCCCTCCCCACACTTCCACCCCCCTCTCCACCACCACCTTTTACTACTTTGGGCTTAATTTGGGAAGGGGGGAGGTTAGTTGCAGGGATTTGGATTTGGGCAGGAGGGATTTTCTCCCATGACTCTCAGCATGGGGAGACGTGGATCAATTCCCTATCCTGTGTTCAGCTGGACACTGGGTTGTGATGTGTGTTGATCAAGAAATCCCCTCCTGTTTTGTAGCTTGTAATGCATTCATTTCAGCCACTGAACCTAAATTACTGTTTTGCTTTTCTTTCTCTTTTTTTGATGAAATGGTAAGAACTCTTTTTCTATAGGGATGAAGTTAGTTTATCCGTGCTAATGCTTTGATTTTTTTCCCTTTTTTCTCTCTCTGCCACAGTAGGTAACCAGTTAGGGGCCCTGGTACATCAAAGGTAAGCAGTGGGTTATGTTTTATTATTTATTGATCAATTCTAATTGTTTATTGATCCACCATCTGTAGTAGTGTTAGGAAGTCAGAGGTTGAGAATGTGGAGAAACTGTCAGCTTGGGTTTTCTCCAGGCTGGGCTTTCTGCTAACCCTTTAAGGTTGGTTGTTGTGATAAAGAAAGAGGAGTTGATGTGAAACTTGGATTTGATTCCTGTAAATCTGCAGGGCTGAAAAGAAATTCTCTCTCCTTTCCCTTCCCTGCCCTGGAAGAAAAAGAAAAACTCTGCCATTTTGGTGGCAGTTTGAAGTGTAAAATGGGCAGGTAGATGTTTATTTTATTTTTAAAATGTTGACTATTTTATGTTTTTTGGGTATAATATGACCTGGGGTGATTCTTTTGTCAAAGACAGTTTGAGGAGACTGAAGCAAATATGAGATGTCATGCAGCATGTCTTAGCATCTCATAGAAAATAACATTATTAGATTTTCTTGAATCCTGGGTTTAAGGAGTTATCTGTCTTGTTTTGAGTAAGGAGACCATTCCTAAAGCTGGATTCACCTTTGGGCTATGGTGTAGTACTTGATCTGCAGCTTAGCTGGTGAAGCCTAATGTGGATTTTATACCTTCCCTAACTGATCTAAAGTTAAAAAATGGGAAGATTTTAATATAGCTCACCACAAAACCTGCACTGAACTTATTATGCAGATGTTTCATTACTTTTGAGATTGCTGGACAAATCTAAATATATGGAGTTTGCAAATTCTGTATTCATTGTGTTGTGTGTTCTGCAAACTAGAAATGACTCCAAAAAAACCAAAGTTAATTTCTTTCCTTGACTATAGTTGGGTCTTAGAAAGTTGTTTGAGGTGCTGGGTTTTGAGACACATGGGAAAAAGTCCAAAGAGTGATAGATATGGAAGTCTTGAGATAATAAACCTTCAAAGGGTAAGCTTTTATTAATTCAAAGGAAAAGCATTAAGGACAAGCAGGCAAAAAAAAATGACAAAAATCTGGGACTATTGAAGGGGATATTTGTATCAGGATTGGCTTTAGTGCCTCTGGCAAGAGCATTTCCCAGAGCAGTGGCCAGAAGCTGCAGCTTGGAAGGTCTCAGCTAAATATTAGAGAAACTTTGCCATTCTCCTGTTAAATCTGTCTGGAGCAAGAACGACCCAAAGAGGTTCTTTCTTCAGCTTCACTGGAGAGAGTGGAGAGTAGACTGGAAATGGATCCAGCATAGGAGAAATGAGGTGACTGAGAGGCCCCTTCCAAAACAAGGGATTTGGGCTGGGATGTGGTGGTTACTGTGTGTGCAGCAGCCTTTTGCTGTGCCTGGTTTCCATGGCAGAACCATAGTTGTCTTCCAAGCTGTTCTTTATAATGACTACTTGATTATTTTTTTTCTTATTATTTTTTTTTTCCAGGGCTGTAATAACAGAAGAGTTCAAAGTGCCTGATAAAATGGTTGGATTTAGTAAGTACCTGGGATGCTTTTGATGTTTCTCACTGTGTTTTCTGTGTAGGAGTGCTGGCTATTCCAACATGCTTACAGGTTGCTGGGCTTACTAACCTTGGCTAAGCCTTGTCTGAGGCTCTCTTCATGAGGACCAGTTGATTTGTGTTTAAAATCGAAGTGCAAACTGCATGGGAAAGCTCCCTGTCCCAGTCCCAAGAACAAGACTGTGGTACAAGCTGCTGAGAGCTTTTGTCTCCTTGAACTTCCCTCTGGCCCAGTACCTGAACAAGTCAGAAAGGAATTTGTTTTCCCTTAGTGAAACATTTTATTTCCTTCGAGTATGCAAAACTCTGAGAGCTGAGGGAGGAAAACAACATTTAAATGTTAAAATAAGAGTTGACTCAAGGCGAGTTAAACAGAATTGAAAATCTCTGCTGCATTTGCTGAAGGGAAACGTAAGCAGCATGCAGAGCAAAAATTACCCTAGATTTGCATTCCTGATACTGTTCTTCCAAGCTTGATCCTAGTTTCTCTCTTCTTGATGATCATTACTCTTCCTTTCAATGGCACCTCCTGCTGCTGTGTTACTGCAGTGATTGCACAGACTCTTCCAGTGCCAGATCTCTGCATAGCTCTTCCAATTTGGTAGATGGAGAGTAAAATGGAAAATAACAGGCCCTGGTAATTACCCCTTAGTGCCTGAAGTTTTGTCCCAACTCTAAAGATGCTGTAAAGCTACAACTCCATTTCCTGCAAAGGAAACTCACTTTGTGCTGCTCGACCTCATCATTTATCAGCCCTGATGTGACAAGTAGGAGAAGGTTGGAGGGCTGCTGCAGCTCGGACAGGAGCCTGTGTGCTCCTTTGGTGCATCATCCCTGTCTTCAGTCTAATCCTGGTTCAGGGGCAGACAGATGCAGGAGAGTGGCAAAGCCAGAGCTGAGATGCTTCTGTAGGAGCATCTTGAGCCAGGCATACCTGTTTGACTTGACAGTTTTGCTCTTTCTGTAGTCTGGGAAGGGTATGAAGGTGATTGGCACACAGCCTCTCCTCAGCATGTCTCCTTGTGAAACAGCAACGTGCCAACTCTGGGAGTTAAGGGAGATGGGAATGTGTTTTCACTTAAGGTTGATAGAGCATTTCAGTGTGTAACAGCTCTGTGTGAGTGCAGACCACTCAAATAGCATATTCATTGAAAAGAGGCATCAAAACATGAATTTTAAAGAAATAAGTCTTTGCTTTTTTTAGTACCCCCCAAATAACTGGTTTATTGGTTCAGGCTGAACAAGATATACTTAAATGGCTCTTCTAGCAGCACTCAAACTAGTCCTTATTTCTTGTATGCTATGTATTTCTATACCAGTGCAAACCAGGCTTTTTTAGAGGCTTTTTTTCCCCAAGCAAACAGAATAACTTTCAGCAGTACTTGAATGTTTTTCTGCTATGATAAATTTAGTCATGCTGTGGATGCCTCTTCTGCAACCCTGGAGTCAAACTGTTCCTTTATAGATAGCTGCAGCAGAGTAAAAGGGGGAAGGTGCTCTGCAGTTACTTGGCAAAATGGTATTTTCTGATGCTTGTTGAACTCATTTCAGTAATCGGCAGGGGAGGAGAACAGATCTCACGGATTCAGGCAGAGTCTGGCTGCAAAATCCAGATTGCTCCAGGTAAGAGCCTCTTTATATGGTGGGTGAACAGGTTTTAGTGTTGAAGGATGTTGTGTCCATTAGCTCAGGAGCCTTGCCACACTTAGGGTGTGTTATCACCATTAACAACTGGTACATAACTAGGCTAACATGCATGGGAGAGCTGTTGTGGGACTGCTCTCCTGACTGGTGGAGAAAACAGGTTTGTCAGGGGGTTTGGGGAATGAAACAATCAAGAAATTGTCTTTAACCAACAGATGGGTACAGTGCAAGTGGACAGTCTGTTGTACTTCAACTTGAAATTGGAGCTGCTGAGTTTTCTCCTGGTGGTACCATTTTGCTGAGTTTTGTCTCCTATTAATCTGGTCAGCTCTGGCTCCTGTCAGATGATTCTTCAGGAGGGTGGCAGCAGCTCTGTACAACTCATCTTGTATCTATAATATGAATAGGACTGTCCTGTGCTAGTGCCTGTTTGCTATGGGGAGGACTGTGCTAGAGTGCTGTACAGGAAACTGCTGATGAATGTAATCCAAGCTCTTACCTTTAATTGGTGGGGAAGGCTTTACAAGAATCCAGCAAATCATTTAAAATATGTTGACCCAGGGTGTCTTAATTCATGAACATGCCCTGTGTGCAGGGAGGGAAGGGCAGTGCTGCTGTTAGTTCTTGATAGCTACTGAAACAACTGGGGGTTGGGTTGGTTTGTTTGTTTGTTTTTTTTGTTGTTGTGTTTTTTATTTTTAATTCCACATATTTAAAGTTTCCTTCTTGTTTCCTTTGTAGACAGTGGTGGGATGCCCGAGAGGCCCTGTGTACTCACTGGGACACCAGAGAGCATTGAGTGAGTTCTGATTTCATTCCTCTCCTTGCTCCTCCTTTCTCTTCTCCCTAATGCTGTGCTCTGTCAGTGGTGCTACTTGGTTTGCCACGCCAGCAAACGGTGGCCTAGAGAAACTCCAGGGTCTCGGGAGCATAGAACCTCTTGGTCTGATGCTTTAAACTGTGCACCTCAAAGGCTTTTTTCCAGTTGCAGTGTGAACCCTCTGCAGAAATCCATGGAGTTTCCCCTCTCAGGGCAAGGTTGCTCTTAGGGCACCTAGGATGCAGTTTCTAACTGCAGCTTTCCAGGATGCTGAGCTAAGCTGTTGAAGGGCACTTCTCTTCTCCCCTTCTCTTCCCTACTCCTATTGAGATGACCATCCTTCCATCTGAAGAAGGGCTGCATGAGGCCTCCCAAGCCTATTGGTGCCACTCCAGAATAGAATCTGGAGGTGCTGGTGTTGTTGCAGAGCAGCATGAGGCCCATGGGTGTGCTTGCTGCTTGCCTCTGCATCGCTGCCAACAACAAGAAGCAGAGGACTGAACCAAAGTCTTGAATTCTGATCCCTGCATGGTAGAGACAAGTGGCCAGCCAGCAGGGATTTCTACTCTTTAGACCTATAGAAACTTTAGGGACAGTGTTTCCTCCCTCCCCCTTCCCAGGAGCTGAGTTTGAGACTCTCACAAACCAGTTGAGGACCTCCTGCTGGAACTGGATCCAGGATCCTCAGGCTTACAGGAACACACTTAACATATGGAGCTGCTCTTTCTCTCCCCAGCCTTTGGGTAGGTGGGTTTTTTAAAATCCATCTGGAAATCTTTGAGTTGCATTTGATAGTGAAAATACATGGGCACAAAGACTCTCTCTTTAAAGAAAAAAGACACTCATCATTCTTCATTCCTAAGAGATCTGAGGGTGCTTAGATTTCCTTATTCTGCCATAAGACTGCAAGCAGTGAGCCAGAATAAATATAATTGGCAAGCTCACGGTATAGGGCAGGCAATGTATTCTTGCTGATATTGAAGTGCTTTTCCACCTTTAGCAAAGGATATTCCAGAACAAGAGCAAAATATTAAAAAGCTGGGATGAGACACAGTTGGGGGAAAATGGGGGAGAGGTCAAGGTAAGACTTTATGGTTCTGAAATAACCAGTTAAAGATAGTCATGTCTTAGGCTGTAATTAAATAAAACATAAATTTAAAAACCTAAGGTGAGATACACAATGTGTGAAGTAGAACAAGCTGTTGAGGACATGGAATTAGGACAAATTAGGTGAAATTGGCAACATTTAATTTACTATTGTGCTAAAATTCTTGTAAAATTGTTTGAACTTTTTTCAGGCTAGTTGTAGAAAAAGAAAATGACATAAGGAAACTAATCCAGATGTCAGACTTATTTGTGCAGGCTTTTATAAGGGGTGTTTCCATGAGCTATATCCAGGGGCAAACTTAGAGGGTTAGTTTCCAAATGACCCTTTCTCATCCGCAATACACTGTGTATTAATTGTTGTAGTCCCTATGTTGTCACTAAGGGAACTTTATGCAAATATGAAGGTAGATGAACAAAACCTCTTAAGGGTCCTACAGAATATTTGAAGTGGGCTTCCAGAAATTCCCCCTTTTGCTTTGTTTAGTGAGAAAGTCAAGAGAAAGCAGTGCTCTGATCTGTGTGTGGTTTGTACTGGTTTTTCAAATCACCAGGGAAGACAGTCCTCCTAGGGTGCCTGAGGGGGCTTGGTAGGAAGTGGAGAGAGGGGAAGGTTCTGCTGTAGAGCGGGGAACCACTGACTGACTTCTACCTACTTGAAGAAGGGTTGTGGAAAAAGAGCAGGAAAGGGATATGTTGGTACCAGGAGTTTTCAAGGTGAAAGGAACCCCTGCCAGTTACCTCTGACATGCTAAAGATTTTAGAGAAGGGATCTTTAATCTCCCAAATCTTTGTGTGTCTCTTCTCACCAGGAGTAGAAGAACCCAGTCTTTCACTGGTTGCTGCTGCAGTATCCTCGTCTGGCTTTGTGGTGTAACTTCAGCACCTACTGCTTGGGGCAGAGGCTGTTGGGACAGTTTCTGGTGCTGCTGCTAAGAGCAGGCAGAGCAGAGCAAGGCAGTTACCTGTGACTGGTCAGAATGGTTACCAACCTGCTGTGTTAGTATCAGAGCAATGTATGGTTTTTGTCTTGACCAAGGAGGAGAACAGAGCTCGAGTTTTACCAAATGTTGTATATACGTTAAAGTTTAGAACCTAGAGCATCTTCATGCAAAATAACCCAAATGCTAGAGCTCACCAATTATCCTTAACTTCTAAAGAGGTCAGAGCACACTGCTGCTCTTCCTTCTCTCTTCCCCTCCCAAAAGCCAAGCTGCTTGTAAGTAATCACCACAGGGGAAAATACACCTCAAACAGTTGCATTAAGAGGGAATAAATAAAAAAAAGCAAACATTGTGCTAACTGTGGTTTCCTCCATCTTTTCACTTCTTCTCCTCTCCCCGATCGCTTCCCATTCCGATGGTTCCTGGGCTCTCGGTCACGCGGAGCAATGTTGTCTAATGGTTGTTTCCCTCGATTCTTTTCCAAAGACAAGCCAAGCGGCTACTGGGGCAGATTGTAGATCGCTGTCGGAACGGACCCGCTTTTCACAACGATGTTGATGGCAACAGTACGATTCAGGAGATTTTGATCCCGGCGTCCAAAGTGGGTCTAGTCATCGGCAAAGGAGGTGAAACAATTAAACAGTTGCAGGTGCGCAAGATGCATTCCCTACAGGGCTCTCTTCCCTACTGCAGCTTCTCCAGAGCCGCGCCGAAGTGGAGAGCCTTGAATGCTCTTAACCTCCCCCAGCAGGGACTACTCTTCTGCCTTCGGAGAGCTGGACTCAGATCCCATCTTGTGTTACAAACACACGGCCCCAGCTACGCGCGCAGCGGAGTTTTGCCAGAAGGGTGAAAGAAAGTGGGGAGCTGTAGATACCGTTTGGTGCGTGCTGCTAAGGAGGGGATCCTTGTGGCCAAGAAAAGGCTACGTCTAGGCTGCTGCAGCAGTAGTTTACAGCCAGCCATGCTCTTGCAGAGTGCTCTGCTTCTCTTGTTGCTGATCTGCGATGAGCTGGCGTGTGGTGTCTTTGACCTCATCCCACCCCTTTCTAATTAAAAGTGCTGTGTTATGTGTAAAGCTATGTTCGTAGTCATTCCTTAGTCCTCCATCTGGTACAAGCTGTTGAAAGATTAGAGGGTTTCAGAAAAGCACCTCAGTCAAAATTGTAGGGGTTTGGAGTGCCCTGACTAGGCCGCTGTCATCCAGTAGTTTTAAGGCTGGTCACTTAACTGTTCTCTGCAGACAGCTACAGCTTTTGGAAAGGGCTGGAGGTAGAGGGGTTCTCTGCAAGGGATCCAGCTGTTTGAGAACTTCAGGAGCAGCACACTTTCTGGCAGTCCTTTACATTACTGAATCTGTGCTCTAACTCCTCATGAAGAGCTAAAGTAGCATTCTGTAAAGCTGCTGATTTGACCTACGTGATGTTGAGTAACCAAAATATAGTCCCTTGTTGTAGGGACTCTGCTTAGCAAAGTGCTCTGTGCTTTTTCTTCAGGAGCGAACAGGTGTGAAAATGATTATGATCCAAGATGGTCCATTACCCACTGGAGCAGATAAACCTCTCCGTATTACTGGAGATGCATTTAAAGTACAGGTATGTAATAAAAAGCAGCAGTTTCCCCCAGAGAACTGAGGAGAAATTTAAACACTGGCATATTTGTGAGCAACTAATGGTATCAAATCCAACTGTACATGTAACAAGTCTTGCTGGGTTGGTTTGTTCTGTAAGGCTGATGAAGTTTGAGCAGAGCAAGTTGAAACACCAGCCTAGCAAGCACTGGCTTGTTTACAGCGTAACCTAGGAGCATTCACTCCACATAGATACTGGGAGAAGAGCTGAGGAGGAAGGTTGGGAGAAAGTAGCTTTGAAATGCTTTCCAGTCTGTGTAGCGAAAATATCACAGCTGCATGTTACTTGAGCAAAAGGGTTCTTAGTGACCAACTTAACCACACATTGGAGAGAGTTTTGTGGATGGTTCCCTATCTCAGACAGCCAATTGACGCAGGTATTTGAAACAAATATAATCCCATAACAACTCCTGAAACCAAGGGGTTTGCTGATGCTGACTCCTCAGTCTCCGTGTGCCAGGGTTCCCCAGACCTGCTCATACCTGCGCTTCAGAGCCAAAACTCCCAGTCAGCCAGAGACTGGAAGATTCCAGCGTGATGGGAGCGCTTGAATTAAAGGCTCAGTTTAGCTGTGGCACGTTCCACTGCTTAGCAAGTGCTTCTCATGCCTTGCTAAGTACTTAAATCTATCTAAGCATTCCTGTCTCTAATAAAAATAGTTCTGTTTCATGGGATCTCCCTAATCAGAAGTTGCTGCAGCACTGGATGTTGCTCAGGGATAGTGTCTTTAGGTTCTGTGTTTCAAACCTCATATTGTAAGTGGCCTTTTAGAGCTGGGTTGATATTTTTGTTCGGTTGCTTGTTGTTTATTTTGTTCCAAATTCTTATTGTGGATATATGCAGAAAGGAATTTACTGGCAGTCTTGCTATTTTTAACCAAAACAGACTTTCAAGTGTTGCTACTTCCCAGGTGGTTGCTTCTGCCTTGCAAGATTTGCTGTTGTCACATCTTCTGTGCCTTAAACCACGCCAAGCAGTCATGGAGACTGTGTAGGCTGCAAGGTCTTTGAGTCACTTAGAAAAGTTGAGCATGCTTGGAAAGCTTGATGAACGCTTGGATTTCTCTGGGATTCAGAGAAGACCAGATCTCAGATCAAGACCAGATCTCCCAGAGATAGTGGGATTCTCTGGATGCTGCAACAGCGTTTCTTAACTCTCTCAAATCCCTGTGAAATCTCTCTATTGCCCTCATTTCTCTTGGCAGCTCTTCAGTTGTTTCCTTCTGTATAAAAAAACCCAAACATGAGAGCAAGGAAAATTTGTAAAATGGTAAAAAAAATTGGATTTGCCAGTGTCCCTCAAACTTGGAAATAGAACCAAAATATCAAATGCTTTACAGGTGATACATAGACAAAAGCTTGGGGTTTGACATGTAGGGTTATTGGTTTTTAATGGTGAATACTGTTGGCTTTTTTCTAAGGTAAATTTTTACTAGCTGGCCTAAGTGCAAGCTCATGAATGGCCTTGAGGGCTGCAAGCTGGTAGGAAGAATATTCACTTGTCTCAGAAAATGTCTTGGTGCAGACTTGGATTTAACTTTTCTGAGTGTCAGCAAATTCACTATTGCTCATGTGCCCTCTAGCTCTTAGTGGCCATGATCTCTGCTGTGCTGCCACAGCTTCTACCTTACTGTATTGGATTCAGTTCTGTCTAGTAGGAAAGGATCTTCCCTTTTAATTTAAAAAATAAATAAAAAGAAACAAATCAAAGCTATTTTGAAAGCTGAAAGGCCTTCTTGAAAGACTGAAGGGAGCAATTGCACACAAGATACTGCCACCTTGCCCACTTGGCAGGCTTTGTCAGCCATGGAAGATGCCACAAAGACCAGATCTCCACTGACCGTGGTAAAAGAAATTCTCAATCCCACTGCTGTTCCCGTTAAGCCGAAGGAGCTTTGCCTGGAGCCTGACCTTTATCCACTGGTGAGGCCCTAAGACCAAGATGGCAAGCAGAATCATTTGAAGCTAACTGTAACTTCTTTCCCCATGTAGCAAGCGAGGGAAATGGTTCTGGAGATCATCCGAGAGAAAGATCAGGCAGACTTCCGAGGCGTGCGCAATGATTTCAGTTCTAGAATGGGAGGAGGCAGCATAGAGGTATGTGTCCTTCATGAGTACTCTGCTAACCTCCCTGTGGGATGGGGAGTGGGTGGAAGGCATCAAAACTGCACATGTAACCTGTAAGATGATTTTTTTTTAATATATATGTGTTGTGTTCTTTAGCCAGAAGAGTGAGTCTGGCTGTGGAGGAGTTCTCATGGACTCTCAAATGGCACTTTGATAATTGTCTTTTTAAGCTGCATTCTTGGAGTGCAGAGTTCATTTAGAGGGGAAGGAATTTGTGGCCACATGTTTGTTTTTCTTAAGCAATATGGTTCTGTAGCCTGGAGCTGCCTAATGTGACCTGTCCTCATAAGTGAGAGCATCTCCTTGTAAAATCCGAGTAATTCAGTCCAGTTCTCTGAGCTTTCATGTTGCTTTGCCTTTCCCATCAGGTCTCTGTGCCCAGGTTTGCTGTTGGAATTGTGATAGGAAGAAATGGAGAAATGATCAAAAAGATTCAGAATGATGCTGGAGTTAGGATTCAATTTAAACCAGGTTTGTGTGAGGATGGAGAGTCCTTTCTGCCCAGTGTTCCAGTTTGGGATTGCTCAAGTGAATCTGATCTGAGGTTACAGCAGCTAGGCTTTCTCCATTTAAAGGTGCTTTGTGTCTTTCTGGAACCTATTTAAATGGACTGTGCTGCTTCCTTGTGCAGTTTCTGGTTTTCAGAGGGTAAGATTATATACAGCTCATGTGCAAACATTAGATGTCACAACAGTCATGTCTTGAGTGGTAAATTTATAGATAAACAAAATAACCATAACAAAAAACCTTTTTATTTCCTGTTAAAGAATTCTTCAGGACATTAAAGCCTTTGGGGATCAGGAGTTGATTAATTCTGAGTAACTTTCTCTGGGTCCTTGGCTGTCTGATCACCTATCAAAGCTGCCTTTGTCCTCTTAAAATTGTATCAGTCTCTTTCATGGCTTTTTGACATTTGAAAGTGTTGCCTTTTCAATGTTGTTCCCTCTGCAATGTGCATTGGGACTTCTTTCGGCCCATGGAAAAGGGGCTGGAGGTGGAGGGAAGAGATGGCTCTTGGGATAGTTATGTGACAGTGCTACTATCAGTAGTGGTTCTAGAAGGAAGCTTTGGTTGGCAGGCGGATAATTTCTCCTTTTAATTTAGTCTTTGCCACCTCTTTTCACAGATGATGGGATTAGTTCTGAAAGAGTGGCCCAGGTGATGGGGCTTCCTGAGCGGTGTCAGCACGCAGCACACATCATCAGTGAGCTCATTCTCACTGCACAGGTGGGTTCTGGAGGCCCTTGGCAGGAAAACTCTTCCATGGGACATGGTCTGCCTGTGTGCAGCTGTGTGGAGCGGTGCCACCCTCAGAAGACAGCAGTGTTCAGTTTTCTCTCTACTAGGCCATGCATGCTGCAATTCAGGACAGAGCTGCTAGGTTTGGGTTCTGTGTTTTTGTTTTGTTTTATATGTGATATGGGCTGATTGAGCTGCAGGAAGCTTTGTATTATGAGAAGCAAAGATGGTAAACCGTTTGAGACCAGATACCTGAGTATGATTTGTCTATCAAGGGTTGGTCTTGATACCTCTTCTTGCCCTGAGATCTGGTTTGAATACTTGATTTCATATTTTTATTAATATTCCCCTTAAAGAGGTCCCCTCAGAAGAGGTCTGTCATGATAGCCTCTGACTGACCATGGCCTTTGCTTTTGGAGAAATCAGTTACCCAAAATAGGTATGTCCTTTAAATGTCTTTGAACTTAAAAGCTTCCTTTGGAAGTCTCAGAAAATGTGCATTTCAGCTGAGTAACTCCAGCAGTTCTTTAAAGAACAACACTTGAAAGGGTTTGGAAGCAAATTCTGTGCATCCAATGCCAAGATCTATTGGTTGCTCTGAGGAAAGCCCCCATCACAAACTAAAAGCTCTTTAGTAGTTGATGCTTGGTTATTGGTTTATTTCAGCAGATACAAAGGCAAGCATTTAAAAAATATAAATATCTTCCTGAGTCAGGAAAGCAACTGTAACCTCTGTTACTTGGCATTTCTTTAAAGTGCTTCAAAATCCTGAATGTGAAACCTAAGTCCAAAAATACCTTAATTCAGTGCCATTGATTATAATACAGTTTAACTTACCTTGCTTTATTTTGTTTTTAATGTGCATTGGGACCAACAAAAAACAAACCACTGATACAAATCTTTTGCCTTCCAAGGAACGAGATGGCTTTGGAAGCTTGGCTGTCGCCCGAGGAAGAGGTCGTGGCCGTGGGGACTGGAGTGTTGGAACCCCTGGGGGAATGCAGGAAATCACCTACACGGTTCCAGCTGACAAGTGTGGCCTTGTTATAGGCAAAGGTGGGTCCAGTGACACCAAACACTAGAGCTCTCTGTCTTTTACTCTCGGGATGGGCTTGTTCTTGCTGCCTGACAGTCAGGCTTTGGAGTTTGCTGTAATTGCAGGTA
>VYZU01054544.1:4501-25070 GCA_013401355.1 Ceyx cyanopectus
TGTGTGTGTGTGTGTGTGTGTGTGTGTGTTTGTGTGTGTGTGTTTGTGTGTTTGTGTGTTTGTGTGTGTGTGTTTGTGTGTGTGTGTGTTTGTGTGTGTGTGTTTGGCACCAGCTTCTCCCAGCTGCTGTCACGCAGAGACGAGCTGGAAGGGATTTCAGCTTCCTCAGCTTTCACGTGGTGAGGAGGTGACCAAAAAGATGGACTAGGTTGAGGTAAAGCACTGAGGAAGCTCCCCAAAAGATCAGAGGTGCTGCCCATGCACAGAATATAGGGAGGCAAATCTCTTGGAGCATCCATTGCTTTGATGCTGAAGACTGGACACCATTGAACAAGTGCTGCCTCCACCTGCCAGGAGACTGAAATGATATAGCTTCTCCCAGGAAATATTTTGGTGGACAGGAGTCAGACACACTGCAGCAGCAATGCTGGGGGGCACAGTCACCAAGCCATCACACTCTCCCACCACAGCTTGCTATCTGCTTACCTCTGCCTTCTCCATCACCTGGGGACTGGTTGCACTTCAACCTTCATGTGAGATGCTGCCTTGCTCAAGCAGTTGGACCCACGGTTAAGAGAATTGTTACCCAATTGTTACCCACCATCATTACCAATCTCCTGGAAAGTAAACCCTAGAAAGGGCTGTTAGTACCAAACAGAAGATGGAGGGGCTCCCTCCAAAATCTGTTGGAGCTCTTGGAGGAGGAGAAAAAAAATTTATTAAAAAAAGTCCTGCAGCTGATGAAGTGAACAGCCACTGCCCAGATGGGATGTGGCAAAGTGACAGCTTTGGTCTGTTCCAGCACACGCTGCCAGGGCTCCACAGCCACATGAGGACAAAAAGTCCCTGCCTGGAGCCACGAAAGAGCCTCGACCAGCATGGCTGTGGCCCAGACATGTCTGAGCCTTGAATGGGGAGGGCATCTGTAGAGAGGGAAGTCCGTGTCACCTTCAGGGTGACATGCTACACTAAGGATTATTGTCTGCCCTGGCACGGCCTCTCTCACAGCCTGTGAGATGCCACTGTGCAGCCCAGATGTGTTTGCTGCTAGAAGCATCATCCCTTGCCTCCCCGGTTCTCTTCCCTACCAGGTCATCTGAGGTGCTGGAGGAGAGGGATGGCTTTTTAGGGCCATGGAGGCTCTGCTTAGAGGCTGCTCCCTCCTGCAGCCTGTCTACTGCTGAAAGCATATGGTGTTCAGCCCACACCTGTGTGCAGTGTCACACCTTGGCCCAGAAAGCCTCATGGTTTGGATTTATCCAGAACTGCCTCTGATGGAGCTTTGCAGAGAAAGCAGGGCATAAGGAAACATGGCGAGCTGCAGCCTGTGCAGGCAGGGGAGCACAGAGGGAGCCAGGCACAGCTGCTGAAGCATCTTTCCACCTGCATCTACCCATGTCAATAGGTCCTTTCTTGTGAGGCTGGGTGAGGCAGAGGTGACTAAGTGATGGGTGTGAAGCACAAGGGAGATGCCCTGCCCATTATATTCTGATGAGACCAGGAGCAGCATCAAGAGAAAATCCTTGATGTGACAGCTTTTTATGTTTCCCTAGGGTGAGCTTGGACCCCTGGGACCCAAGGGCTACAGAGGAGACGATGGCCCCCGTGGCAATGAGGTCAGCACTGCTTCATCACCACATCTTCTGGGGGGAGGGGATGAAGGGAAGAACATGTGGTGCTGCCCATTAGGGCTGTCCCCAAATCCCTGGGATCTTGGAAACCTGTTTTGGATACAACCTCGGGTGCTGTGTCCTGACAGACAGACTGAGATATTTTTAATGGGTCCTTAAGGACACAGCTGCCTTTTTCCTCACCTCCCCAAAACCACTTAATGGAGAGGGTATAGCCACACGTTTTCCCATTACAGAAGCTGGGGGAGCTGCTCTCCAAGGGCAGCCACCTGAATCTGCCAGCAGAGACCAAGCTGAATTTCAAGGTCCAGCTCTTGTATAAGCAGTACACCACTTGTGATAAGCTCATGACAGTAGCTAGTTGCCTCAAAAGGCATAATTTTCCCAGCTCAAAGGATGGTGTGCAATTCTTGACTGCTTCTTCTGTTCCTTCCAGGGCCCAAAAGGACTGCCGGGAGCACCTGGGCTGCCTGGAGACCCTGGCTTGATGGGAGAAAGGGTAAGTGACATTTGTTTAGAGGGATTGCATGCCATGCGGAAAGGATGTAGAACAGACTGGTTCTGTGCAGCATGACCTGACTTGGGGAAAAAAAAATTTACATCTGTACACAGATGAGAAGCTGGGAAAATTTGCAAGTAGCTTGCTTTGGAATAAGCATCACAGCTGAAGGCCCAAAGATGTACTGACGTACTCTCCAGCAACAGAGACCTGATACTTCCCAGTGCTCCCAGCCTGTAGTCAGCCGTATCCCCAGTTTCTGAAAGGGACAGTGTCATTCTCCTCTCTGGCTGTGCAGGTCACACACAAGCAAGATGGCCTTTTTACATGCCTGCACCAGTGTCCAAAACATAAATTGCATAAGGGTTTGTTTTTTTTTTTGCATAGACATTTTGCTATGGAGATAAACTGTTCAAGGAGGGTAGGATCCTGCTGCCATGCTATTTAAGGGGTCTGTTTTTCATTGTCTTACATATCTCTCCCTTCCCTTCCAGGGAGAGGATGGTCCTCCTGGGAATGGCACAATTGGATTCACAGGTGCTCCGGTAAGATTTTTGTACTGCTTTGAAACCAAGAGACAATTATTTCAGCTTGTCTGATCTAACATTCTTGTCCTTCATCCCCAGGGGCGACCAGGAGACAGAGGTGCACCTGGCGTTAATGTAAGTGTGCTCGTACCTCCTGCACCCAACAGAAATTGCCCTGGCTTGTGTTTTGGTTCCTAGAGCCTTTCTATCAGCTGCTTGGTGAAATGGGCTCCCTGAAGCACCCTGCTCCTCCAAAGCCCTTTCTTCTGCCCACTTCTTCCTGCAGTGGATATTTCTGATGGAAGTGTCCTGCCTTGGTACACTGGTAGGAGTACCCAGGGGCAGCAGCCTGAGCTGAATGCTCTCTAATGCAAGCCTGGAACCGAAGCCTCGGGTTCAGAGTCCCACTCAGGAACAGCTGGATGTGCTGTAACAATGAAAGCCACCTAAGTAGCTCTCTTCCTCAGTGGCACTGCAGTTCAGAGCTAGGGAGACTATATGTTCCTCTTCAAACCCATCCCAAGCCAGCTCTCACAAAGGTCACTGCATGCCAGCACTAACTTCACCATGTTAACAGCTGCCCATGTCTCTTCTGTACTATTTTTTAGGGAACAAAAGGCTATGTCGGTCCTAAAGGTGATGAAGGAGAGGCTGGAGACCCTGGCAATGATGTGAGTAATCTACATAAAGCTGAATCATCTTTCTCTGGGAACACAGTGCAGGAGCTTTGGGCTGGATCTCTAACTTAACCTTGCCTGTCAGCCAGAGCCCATAAGACTTTGTATATCTGCAAGTGCCCTTTGCCACTGAGCCATGTCTGATGATAGGGGGATGTCTCTCCAGAAGTTAATTTTGTGTCCTGGCATTTCTTATGGCTGCCAAATCTCCAGATCTGTTAGGTTGAGGTTAGTTTGTATGCCTCTCTGCAGGGTTTTGTATATTTCAGATCTGTGAATTTTGGTTTTGTTTTCATTCCAGAACCCAACCCCTGGCCCCAGGGGCATCAAAGGAGCAAAGGGTCACAGGGGACCTGAAGGCCGCCCGGTAAGTAGGGACCCTGGCAGGTTTGCACTGGTGAGTGCAGCTTATGGAGCTCCCAACAGCAGAACTTGCGTGGACTTGCTGTGCTTGACTATGCTCACAGCAGAAGCAGCTGCTACAGCCTGGTACACAGGTCTGAAATCATGTTCACCTCAAATTAGGGCAGAAAGTATAAACACTTGTGCATTTTCACAAGCAAAGCGTTCTCATATGATAAGGTTTTAGTAAGGGCAAGCAGACTTTTGTAGCAGTTGTCCTGAATTTGAAAGTGTTTCAGTTCATGTTGAGACACCACTTGCTTGCATTGCCTCATGTTGTCCTGGAGGCTCCAGGAAAGCTACCTCCCAAGTGCAAATTATATCCATCCATCTATACTCCTCTGCATGATGTGGGGACAATGCCATTGGTGATACACTGGCCCAGAGAGGTATTAGATGGCCCATCCTTGGAAACATTCCAGGTCAGGTTGGACTGAGTTCTGAGCAACCTAGTCTAGTTGAAGATGTCCCTGTTCACTGCAGGGGTGTTGGACTAGAAGACCTTTAAAGATCCCTTCAAACCTAAACAAGTCTATGATTCTGTGTCACAGGGGGTGTATGTTTGCTGCCCACAGCAATTTTGCCTTCTTGCTTTGGTGGGCATGGTACATGTGGAAGTGGGCTTCCTTCCCTCCACCCCCATGCTGCCCCAGGGTATCATGCAAGCAAGCAGACATACCTGCTCAAAGCCCAGTGCAGGCACGAGCAACTGGGAAGCAAAGAGATGTTTCCAGACTCTTCACTGCTTAGTGAGGTATTGGCAGGGCATGCTGCAGATAGGACTGGCTGCTATTGTAACTGCTTTCACCACTCTTCTGTTTGACAGGGACCACCAGGACCTGTGGGGCCCCCAGGACCAGATGTGAGTGGGACAGGGTTGGGATGCTGCTTGCTTGGTTGGTCTGCTTACCCTGCCCTGCATGATGGCTCCTGGGAGGGTGTAGCTGTTGGGGAAGATTCATGCTCCCAGGGTAGGTGGTGGCTGCCTCCCATTACTGAGCTAGTGAGTCTAACTGGGCAGATTTCCTTCATACCAGTCTATTACCAGCCAGTCCTCTCTGCAGTGCACCTGACTGCATATCATTCATTTCTACATCAGGACCTGCTTTGAGGACACAGAGCAGCAGTAGGGGTGGTGGGCAGCACCTGGAAGCTAGGAAGCTGCCTTTGTTGTTATCCAAACTTTTTTTTACCTCTGTTTTCAGGAATGTGAAATCTTGGACATCATAATGAAGATGTGCTGTGAGTATCCCTGTGCTGCTCCTCCTGCCCTGCTTGGCTTCTTGCTGAGCAGGAGGCAGCTTCTTTTTGTCTGGTCCCCAGCAAGCAGGGCCATCCCCAGACAGCAAGCAGAGGGATGCCATGAGCATTACTGTCCCTTCTGTGTGTCCCAATTAAGTCAACAAGCTGGGGGGAGAGGTGGGACATCTTCCCTGCAGCTGGGACAGCAACCTAAGAGGAAAAAAAAAGAGACATTGTTGTCTCTTCTCTCGACCCAGGGACCTCCAGCTTGATCTCCAGAGTAGGTTGTGCCAATGTGTTTCATTTCTGAGTGCTGCAGGCTCGTTTGTTGTGTCAGGGCCTCTGTACATACACAACTACCCTTCAGGGAAAATACGAGGAAAGCTGTGTAAAAATATTTGTTTGGACCATTTTACAATTTTTTTTTAATTTTTTTTTTTTTTATTAAATATCACAGCCTGAATCCCCCTTGGGAAAGGGAAGTCTGTTCTGGGGTATCTTGCTGTGAGGAGCAGCAGTGCTCATGTGCTACAAAGGGTTTCTGGCCTGTAGCCAGTAATGA
Source organism: Ceyx cyanopectus (assembly GCA_013401355.1). NCBI lineage: Eukaryota > Metazoa > Chordata > Aves > Coraciiformes > Alcedinidae > Ceyx > Ceyx cyanopectus. Next base: position 10,042 of record VYZU01054544.1, read on the forward strand.
AGTGCTGGAAGGACCCAGGCTACTTAGGGAACTGAGCTTGCATTCCATACTCTGATGATTTACTTAATCCCTCCAGAATTAGCTTTTATTTTTATTTAAATAAGATTATACAAGCATGTATTGAAATAAGAATGCATGCAGTGCTCCAGGTTGGGACACCACAATCTGAAATAGGAGAGATATCTGTATGTTTCCAACTGGAGGGCAACTTCAGTGAGCTTGAATTATCTGAACCAGGTGTCTTTGGGTTTGAAGAAACACAAACCTGCAGGCTGTATGAGGGTGCAAAACACTTGTGTCAAGCGTTGTAACGTTCTCTGTTTCTTTCCCTTCTTCTCTAGCTTGCTGTGGTGAGTGTTACTTGGCAAAGCTGCTCTACAAACATTTGCTAGCCTTTCTCCTTGCCTGCACACCCTCCCTTTCTCTGCTTCTTGCCTTCTGCTATGGAGACATGGTAAGAGCCCTGATGGGAGGACCGAGCATAAGCAAGGCAGGGGAGAGCAGTGAGCTCTCCCTGAGGGTGCTGTGTGGATTCAGGAGCTGCTGTGGCTGGGTCCTGCAACTAGAAAACTGTTGTTGAGGTGCCCTGTGCCAGCAAACTGCAGGCAGATTTTCTTTTTGCAGTTGAAAGGGATGTCAGTTCAGGGCATGCTGTGGATCCAGCTCTGTTCTCCTCCCTCCAAATCCTGTTCTAGCATGCAGAGAAATATGCTGGTTTTTGTTTTGTTTTTTTTGGGGTTTGTTTCTTTTTTTTTTTTTTTTTTCCCAATGGGTTGGGTTACTTGTCCAAAAGCATGAAGGAAGAGCCAAGGGCACATGATGTCCTTCAGCTGTGGGAAAGAGGGGAGCAGTCTGAGTCAGCCTCTTCCAGCTTACCAGCATCACCTCTGTCCTGCTGGGCTGAGTGAATGGAAGAAGTGAGAAGGCTGATGGGGAAATGGGTTTTGGAATAATTACTGGGTGTTTTAAGGACACTCAAAGCTAAGAAATACTACATATCCTATAAGAGGTGCAAAATGCAGTTGGAAAAATTAGTAAACTTACTCTTGAGTCTCCTACACTGCTACTTTGCCACTTTATTCACACTGTGCTTTCTGGGTAGGTAGGGCAGAGGTGCTCACCTAGTCAGGACTAACAGCAGACATCTGGTGCTTGCTTTGCTGTACCTCCCTGCCAAATGTGCTGCCTTGAGTGAACTGCTCAGGGAGGAAATGCACACCCCTCTGCTTCTGTGCTTTGCCGCAGAGTGCACCTGCGGTCCTGTCGACCTCCTCTTCGTGTTGGACAGCTCGGAGAGCATCGGCCTGCAGAACTTCCAGATTGCCAAAGACTTCATCATCAAAGTCATTGACCGCCTGAGCAAAGATGAGCGAGTGAAGGTGAGATTTCCAAGTGCTGGGATGCACTTTTGTGCGCTTGCTTGTATTTCACTGCAAACAGAGAAATGGGGAGATGCTTCTGCTCCTAAGAGCCTCCACATAGCTTAGCTTCAAGTGTGTAACTGGGATGGGTGTTGATTCCTCCCAGATTGATAAAATGTTGGAGAGGAGATAGAAGTTTGTCTCAAAATATGGACACTTGACTCTTTCTGGGCAAAGGGACTCTGCTGCCTGTGGCTGTGAATTCCTCCTCTGTGTCCCAGAGCAGATGTCTTATAAAGCATATGCCTGATCAACTGGCCTCTCAATCTCTTCTGTATCCTGATGAGCATTTCAGGTGGCTGGAGTAGATAACACATGAGATGTGTTGCAATTTCCCCTAGCTCCTTGATGGCCACTCTGCCAGGCACCCTTGCCTGCCCTTAGACTTGGGTTTAGGTTACCAGTTAAGCACACTACTAAAAGGGACTTTTTCAGCCCAAAACAGCAATATTGTCCTACTAGTGGGTCTTCCAGACTGAGAAGGGACACAAATGCTTACTCCCCTAAGACTTCCTTGGAAACCTGTGTGTAGGATGTTTCATTTACCTCTGATTTGGTAGAGATGTTTGAGATCCAGTCTTTTCCAGAAACTATGAACGTTAACATTTGTAGCACATGGGTTGTAAAGTCATTTTTTTTAAAACATGGTTTTAAAGTCATGTAAAGACCTGTCATTGGACAGTTGTGTAGGCATGTATGGGGGGGGGTGTCTCTTTGCCTGGCAATGAACCAGTAACAATCAGAAAGGCAGGCAGAACGTAGAAAAGTAGAAAGGTAGGCAGCAAGACCACTGAATTGGGAGAGAAAAAGAAGTTTTGAAAAGTCCTATTCCTAGCCATCCATCATGGCCAATGGCTTGTGTTGAGATCACTGAAATGGAAAAGCTGCTGTTTGGTTCTCGTTTCATTGACGGGCTCACTGGCTTAGCTCCCACATGCAGCCATTCCCATTGGGGCTCTTCTGCCTGGGAAGGCAAGGAGCTGAATGCCCTGCTGCTGCCAAGGCATTCAGCACAAACCAACAACAAGATTTCTCAGCTCTCCAGGCCCCTTTAGGCATCTGACTCTAATTGGTTTCTGTTTCTTCCAACAGTTTGAAGCTGGGGAGTCCCGTGTTGGTGTTGTACAGTACAGCCATGGCAACACACAGGAGCTGGTCGCCATGGGGGATGCCAACATAGACAACATTGGGGCACTCAAACAGTGAGTCTGTGGGGTCTTAGTGCGTCATGCAGAGACCTGACCCAGGGATAGCTACTGACCTCCCATCCTCCATCTCCAGGCCAGCAGCTCCTGCAACTGCAAGGCAGCTAAATGTCCTCTAGTGGAAATTAACCACTATATTGTAGTGCAGTATAACCACTATTAACCACCATATTGTAGATGGTACTGATGCCAGGGAGCTTGTCAGTTTTTGACCTAAAGTCCCATGCAGGGATATTGCCTTGCCTCTCAAGCGTGTCTAAGAGATGTGTTTCCAGGTGCCATTCAGTATGGGGCACGGCTTTGGAGGCTCACTGTTGTCTGTGCTTGCAGGGCAGTCAAGAACCTGAAATGGATAGCTGGGGGCACCTTTACTGGAGAAGCCCTGCAGTTCACCAAAGAGAACCTGCTGCGGAGATTCACTTCTGATAAGCGTGTTGCCATCGTCATCACGGATGGACGCTCTGACACGCTACGGGACCCTACCCCCCTCAACTCTCTGTGTGATGTCACCCCGGTAAAGGTCACAGGGGAAGGACCCTGCCTGTAGGGAACTGCCACACAGCAGCTGTGCAATAGAATGCTGCAGGCTCTCTGGGGGTCTCCATGTCTTTGCTAGGGCATGGGGGACTTGTCACTGGAAACACTCTCATGAAATGACAGGTGCTTAAGTTTATGAATGCATTAAATCTTCTCCCCCTCTACTTTGCATTGATGAGACCCCATCTGGAATACTGTGTCCAGTTTTGGGCACCCCAATGAAGGAAAGACAGAGATTTACTGGAGAGAGTCCAGCACAGGGGCCACCAAGATGATTAAGGGAGTGAAGCATCTCCCTTATGAGGAGAGGCTGAGACAACTGGGGCTCTTTAGCCTGGAGAAGAGGAGACTGAGGGGGGACCTCATCAATGTCTATCAATATATTAAATGTGAGTGTAGGGAGGATGGAGTCAGACTCTTCTCAGTGTCATCCAATGACAGGACAAGAGGCAATGGGAGCAGGTTGGAGCACAAGAGGTTTAGGGTAAACACAAGGAAAAACTTTTTCACAGTGAGGGTGACAGAGCTCTGAAACGGGCTCCCCAGGGGGGTTGTGGACTCTCCTTCTCTGGACACATTCAAGATCCGCCTGGATCTGTTCCTGGGTGACTTAGTCTAGGTGATCCTGCTCTGGCAGGGGGCTTGGACTAGATGATCTAGGTCCCTTCCAATTCCTAACATCCTGTGGTTCTGTAAATGATGAATGTATATGGTGATGGCCCCTAACTTCCCCACAGGTGGTTTCCCTTGGGATAGGAGACATTTTCAGGAACCCTCCAAATCCAGATCACCTGAATGACATCGCTTGTTTAAGCAGACCAACCAGGCCAGGACTGTCCATCCAAAGAGATAACTATGCTGAGCTACTGGATGACACCTTCTTGCAGAACATCACCTCCTATGTCTGCCAAGGTGGGTGAAATGTTGAGGCTGGAGGCAATAAGGAATGTAGCAAGGATTGCTTCAGCCAGTGGGTGAGGGATGCAGGCTGCCCTCCCTTGTTTTCTCTGAGTTCTGCTCTGAAGTAGGCATTGAGGGAAGAGTAGATCATTCAAGGCTTAGTAAAATAAGGGATAAGGACATCTCAGAACATTTTTCAGCCAGGTTCAGATCTTCTGTTATAGAACATCTCTGACCAGAGCACTTTTCAAGCACTCACTTCTGTGCTTTCTGGTGCGCATTTATAGCCTTTTCACAGTACTTTGTACTTTGACTGAGTTTATCTCTTCTGTGTCTCTGTGGGAACATATAGAAGTGGTTTTCCTGGGTGAGCTGATCTTACTCCTCTTTTCATGACTTTACTTTTTACTTTTTTCTTTTTTTTTTTCTTTTTTACAACAGAGAAGAAATGTCCAGACTACACTTGTCCAAGTAAGTATTAACTCCTCATGCCACACCAAGGGGTTGTGGATGCTGTGGTGGAGGAAGCAGGAGTTTGTGTTTATGGAAATGTTTAGCTTGGAGACCTCTTGGTACAAGAAGGCTTCTAGCTTGAAGTGAGCAAATCTTGTCAGAGACACTCGCAAGGTTTCTCTCACATGTGAGCGCGAAACACCTGGAGTAAAAGCCTAGGTGGTTGCTTTTATGACACCTCAAACCTTGAAATGAAGCTGTGTCAGATTTTATCCCTCACAGGCTGAGCCAGGTAATGAGATCAATTGGTGTGGTTTGATGGGAATGGGAGGGAAAATCAGCACTGTGGCAGGAATATTTGAGAAAGGTTCTTGTCAAGTGAATGCAAGGAGGAATTTATCAGGATATGCCTCTGAGTTAGAAGCATATACAGTCCACAAACATCAAAGAAAGAAGCCAGCCTCAGGAGATGAGGTGGTTCCCTAGGCTTGCAAGGATAGCACTACATCTAAGTAACAAGAGTCATTAGATTATGTAAACCAGGTTAAGTATCTGGGAATGCAACCTGTTGAAAACCAAATAAAAGAAGGAATGAAAGGGGAACAGGATGAGTTTAGGACAACATTGTGCTAGGGAAAACCAAGCTAGTGGACATGCAGAAAATGAGAATTTCCCAGGTCTGACAAGGCAGGAAGCCTGCAAGACAGCAGCTCTCTATGGAAGAGACAGAAGCACAGCCTAGTGAGCCCTGGGTCTTTTCCTTTGTAGTCACCTTTGAGGGGCTGGCAGACATCACACTGCTGGTGGACAGCTCAACCAGCGTGGGGAGCAAGAACTTTGAGACCACCAAGAAGTTCGTGAAGCGGCTGGCAGAGCGGTTCCTGGAGGCCAGCAAGCCTGCTGATGACTCCGTGCGCGTCTCAGTGGTCCAGTACAGTGGCAAGAACCAGCAGAAAGTGGAAGCTCAGTTCCAGTACAACTACACGGTTGTTGCTAAAGCCATCGACAACATGGAGTTCATTAATGAAGCCACGGATATCAACGCCGCTCTGCGGTACGTCACAGGACTCTACCAGCGCTCCTCCCGTGCTAGGGCAAAAAAGCGGGTGCTGGTGTTTTCTGATGGCAACTCTCAAGGGATCACACCAAGGGCCATTGAGAGGGCTGTGCAGGAAGCTCAGCAGGCTGGCATTGAGATCTATGTGCTGGCAGTGGGCAGCCAAGCCAATGAGCCCAACATCCGTGTCCTGGTCACTGGGAAGAGCTCAGATTATGATGTGGTCTATGGGGAACGCCACCTCTTCCGTGTGCCTGACTATACCTCTCTGCTACGTGGCGTCTTCTACCAAACTGTCTCCAGGAAGATAGCTGTTGACTGAGCATCTGGGTGGGTCCCTGCCAAGGCCATGCCTGCTTCTCTCTCACCTAAAAATGAAAACCAACAAAACAACAACAACAAAAAGTAACAGTATTCTTGACCAACATGAGGAATTTGTGTCTATGCAGGTAGCCATAATGACACAGCCTGGCTGTGCATAGTTCCCATCCTTCTCCTGCTTCATCATCTGCATCTTTACTCTGTTAGCTTCAAACTTTTCCTCCTTGCCCATGACTGCTTATCCCTCCCTACAGCAGGTAACACTAACACATCTAGCAATAAGCTGCCATGACACCTATAGCAAACTTATCCCACTGTTTGTTTGGGTTGTTTTTTTTTCCAAGAAAGAATCAGGATGAGGAATTTTATACCACTAAGGACTAACCTGGTCTCATAAGGCTGATCATCCTCTTTGCGGATATAGGGTGGGGTTTGGTTTTTTTTTCTTTATTTGTATATCATCTGAGCACTTGCCCAGTTCACAGTGGTCCTAATCTAATGCTGTGCTTCATGTGAAACATTCAACTTGTCAACAAGCTTTGAGAGGGATCATTGTCATGGCTGGCAAGTTTGGTTCATATCTCCCATGCTTGCTGAGGGAGGGCTGGACTGCATTATCCAAGCCGGGTGGAAATATCTTTGGCCTCCAGTGCCATGGGATGGGGCACTTCCTAGGGCTGAGATAAAGGTGGGTAGTGGAGCATCCTTCAGTGTTGACACTTCAAATAAAGGCAGGGAGGTTGGTCACTAACCAAGTGAAAGAAGGACAGCAGTCATTGGGGAGGGAGGAAACCCTAGTAGAAGCTACATAACTGCACTCCTTCACTAACTGATCTCATGGTCCTACAGTGAAACCAGGAACCTCATGAATGAACTGATGACTTGTGTTATAGTCCAAGGTCCATTCTGGAAAATGTCTCTGAGCCCAGTTAGTGGAATTTTTATATAATTTTTTTTCAGAAGTGCCAAGCTGTCTAATTCCCAGTGAACTCCGGGAGTACTGTTTCTATAGGACTATCTAGGAGTTAGACACTTAGGCCCTAGGGAAACCCACTAACTGTCCTACAAATTGAATTAGGGCCTCATCCACAGCCCAGCAAAGTCAAGGGAAAGGCTGCCATTATCTGTTGGGGTCTTTAACTTACACCCTACAGATATACAGACAAAGGTGCTATCGCTGCATGGGTGACGTGGGCCCTTGGTGTTTACACAGTTGTTTCCAGGACCACGCTGAAGATGTGGTTTGGCTGGGTGACATTTTTGTTTCAGTGCTTCCATTGGTGCTCTTGCTATGACTCTGTGCGCTTCTGAGAAAGCAACAGTGACTGCCAGGTATCGGCATCCCAAACTCTGTACTTTGTATCCAAAACCCCATTGTACGTATTAGTTTTATGCCTGTGTTTTACTAAAATTGTCCAATTTGGAAATTTGTCAAATAAATTGTTTTCCACAATACTGTTGGAAGTTTGCCTGATAAATTCAAGGGCTCCAAATGTTCAAAAAGTCACTTGATAAAACAGATGTTGTTGGGATCTGGAAGGACTTCAGCACAAGTTTTCAAGTAAAAGTGTAAGGGATAGAAGATGAGAAATCCATTGTTTTTGAATAGCAAATATGGCTATTACTGAATGCCATGGATTTGAGAAATGCTGCAAGTTCTCTTCATCTATTAAATAGTGCATAAAAATTTTATGAGATACACACTGAACTCTCAAAGGATGGGAAGTGCTTATGGGGCTTCCATTTGCCTTCTCATTGAAAAAAAAAAATCTTCAGTCCAGAAGACCAGACACAGAGGGATGGTGATCATCATGATGAGGTAAGCTGTGTTTTCTTTTTGTGCTCAGTATTTGTCCTTAGTTCCTAATTTCCTAGATATGTAAGGATCCTGCTCTGCAGACAGGGCTAGTGCTGGAGGTATCAAACATGTAATCCAGCTTTGCCAGGCTCAGTGCTCCTAGAACATTTGTTTTACTTCCTAGAACAGTGCTGAAGAGTGCCTGTTTTGGGGAAGCTCCCAGGCCATACCTGTATGTCCCAGGGGTCTGTTGCAGTTTTCAACTGTGGATCCATGCACATTCACTTGTTCCCCAAAGAGTGGACCACATTCATGTCCTGTTTCAGTAAAGGAGTCTTTGTCTCATGTCCTATTCTTAGTCATATTCTTTCCTGGTCAAATAGCTGAGATGGTTGTTGGGCTCCCTGGCTGTCCCACAGTGCTGGGGACACCTTACTCACAACTGGAAAGTCTGAGAAGCACTTCTGGGGAGGCTCTGTGGGTGGCTGCAATGGGTATCAGATGTCCCGTTCTTCTCTCTGTGGAAAGTTAGGAAAAAATGCCTTCATGTCTGCCCTAATAAAGGCAGTTACAGTTACAGCTCAAGAAATAATGGCCCGATGAAGTCCTTGGTGTGAATCATCCGTGAATGAAGGGAACATAATACAGGCAAGACTCTGGGTAATGTGCCTATTGCTGCCAGTAAGGGAAAGGGGCTTTGCACACCCCTGCGGGTATTTCCTAACAATCTCCTAGCAAGGTCATGGCAAATGCAGGGATGCAAAAGACATCCAGAGAAAGCTCTCTCTGACTTTGGGCTAGTTTACAAGTGGCTTACACCTCCTCTGCTCTCTGCCAACCATGCCTTTTCTTTTTCCCTATACTGAAAGGAGGAGAAAATCCCAGAACAGCAAAAATTGTCAGTTTCCAAGCCTCAGTTGTGGTGTGTTTGTCAGCTTTACCCATGAGAAAAATAAACATGCCCTTTAAATTCTAGTTTGCCCAGAAGAAACAGTCTTGAACAGAGCCTGGTGAAGAACTGCCTTCCTCAGAAGAGAGGGACAAGCAGGGAATTTTAAGCCCTCTCCAACACCTTGTGTTTAGGTGTGTTGCCTTGTCTCTCCCCATACTTGTGCACTGTTCAGGCAGGATTGCAGGGCCCTTGTCAGATATTTGGGCCAAAGCTGGCCTGATATGCTGGACCCAGTTTTGTCTTCCATTTCTGGTTATATTCACTTCCCTCTTTTCAGTCCTTTTTTTTTTTTTCTCCCTTGCTTCCATTACAAGGAAGGTCAAAAATGCTTCTGCCTGTGGGTCTGCTTCGTTAAACTTCAGATGTTCTCCAGATGTTCAGTGAGGGGGTTTATGTAACAACAATAGAATTTGGGCCACTTTTCTCTGTTTTCCTCTGACTAAGTTTTTGTCATTTGAGGCAATGCTAACTCATAGCTCTTCATAGGAAGGTGATAGCTGGGCCAAGAGGAGAGCACTGAAGTCACTTTGCCAATGCAGTAGGACTCCTGGAAGATGTAATGTGTGCAATGTGAAGAACCAACAATGTAACAGCCTGGGTCAGTACTGTGAAACTACAGTGTTAAAGGACAAAGCTAAAAGCAATTTAAGAGTTGTAAACTGGTAAGTTTAGAAATAAATATCCTGTCCAGTTAGCTCTTGTAAATGAGACATAAACCTGCTCACAGTTAAGCCTAAAGAGGCTCATCTATGCCCAACCACCAGCAGTGCTCAAATCTACCCAGCTTTCTAGCTGCAGCTCTTCAGCATGTCTGCAGATCAATTGATTGCCCTGGTCAATTTTTATTTTTTTTTTCTCCATGGGCATCAAGGATGGCACAAAAACCTGCCTGGCATCATGCAGTGTGCCTGTGCAAGCCCTAAGGTCCAGGTCATTTCCCTGCACTGTGGTCAGAACTTGGTTCCACCACTGTTGGGAAGACACAGTAGCATTGTGAACTCTACCTCTGTGCCCCTGGACAGCACAGGGCAGCTGGAGATCACAGGTAGGTCAGGACAAATCTTTCCCCAGCTTGTAGCCTGGTAGCCCAGCCACATGGCTGCTGCTGATGCTAGCACTAGTTCTCAAACTATAAAACAATAAATAGATGCTTCAGGATGATTTAGATTTGTGCTTTCAAAATTATTTGAGACATTCCTGTGCTTATGATTTTCCCAAGGAGCAGAGGTCCTTTTACTTGACTCTTTTAGATTAGCAGGAGAATAATTGAATGTTCAAATGCTTGTAGCCTTGGGTTTTGGGTTTGTTTTAATGTTATTATTCTCAAATGTGTTCTAGTTTAAGCTTTTCATTATTTTGTCCAATATGTATGGATCTCCGCCTTAAAAACCCACAGTGTATAAGGAGAAAGCATCATGGTGTACATAAGGTTGTGGGCAAACAGCAGTGGGAAGACTGACACACAAGTAATTTTGAGCAAACTCAAGGTTATGGGGAAAGACCATCCCCTCCCCCCCCCCAAAAACGCTGTCATCATCATACTTCTCTAGGTAAAGGATCTGAGAAGCTGGCCTCTCATAACATTGTGTAGGATAGGGGATCATCACCAATATATGGTGCAGCTCTGGGAGATTTGTATACAGCAATTTTAGGTTTTGCTAATTCCTGTAATAATAAGGTTGTTTAGATTACAGGCACCTTCATAAAACAATTGAACGAAATATGTTGTATTCTGGTTAAGACGACATGATATCAGCAGAGTACTGTTCCCTGTCCCATCCACGGCTTCAGAGACCTGCAGAAAACACTTCTCAGCTTTGTCATCCATCTGAAAATGTTAGAGTTCAAAGTCCATGATGCTGAACTGAATCAAAAGGCAGCTGGAGTAAGTCTTCATGATGGTGATGTATTAAGAGGGAAACCAGAATGAAATAACAGAAAATGGAGACAATACAGACACATCCTACTCTTTATATCATGCTTCTGGAGAATATTATTTTTTCTTCACTTTTTGTTATGGCACTTTGTTCTGGGCGATTCCAAAGGTCTTGGGATAGAAACTGTTTCTTGAAATAAGAGGACTTTTCTAATGGGGAAAAAATCATGCAAGAAAATTTGAGGGCCATCTATTTTTATGACATAATCTGATTTGATTGTACAAAGGTGTGTGCTGTAGAAGTCCTGGTATAGCCACAGACTCAAGCCTCTATCTAAAAGCCTCCTTTTCCCACCCCCCTGCCCCCTCCACAGCCTGTTGACCAAATAAAAAACGCTGCCTCACCAAACTTAAGTTTCTTTAGTCATTGAAGCATTGAGAAATAAGATGTGAAGAGGTATTCTTCAAACTAAAAGGATTCTATAGTTCTTTGATTCTACTTCTGAAGAACATGTTCAAGTGTCCTGCCTAAGTATCTCTTGCTGCCTTTAAGCCTGTCACTTCTTACTGTCTCCACTGTGGACACAGAGATCATGTTCCTTCTTCCCTTACACAGTTATTTGTCAACTGATGTATCTTATTTGTGTTCTTTTTTCTTTCATGACCTGAACACCTGATTCTTGTTCTCGGTGCCAAAAGCCTGTGGGAGTGCTTGAAGGTAAAGCTGTGGCAAAAAAAAAAGTCCAGAGTCTTGTTCCCAGACATGGAATCTATGGAGAAAGTCCTTGTAGCAGGTATGTTCATCACAGCAGCAGCAATGCAGAGAAACTTCTCTAGACTGTTAAGGGGTCTGATGGCAGTGGGGGTCCCCTTGCTCCTTGTCGCTATGTCTGTTTTGGAGTTGTTTCCATATATTATCAGTCTGCAGAGACAACCTTTAGTCCATGGGTTAGTTACCTAGTTATTAATTGGACAATTTGATTTTGAGACCTCTATGCTTCTAAGTTATTGTTGGGATAGGACAAAGCCTTTCTGAGCCCATGTGGAGCAGATTAACCTTGACTAGTCTTCTGGCAAGAGAACCTTGAGACATTTGTTTTGCACAGTTGTCCTAGAGATTAGGAGGGGATTAAGGCGCAAATTGAGTGTATACAGTCAGCTTTGGAACAACCTTTGTGGAAGGCAACTTCTGCTTTATAAGAAGATCAGTTGAATATGCTCAGAGATGTCTTTAGTAGCAAGCTTCTGCCAAGCAGCAGCAAATCATTTTGGAAGTTGAAATTTGAAATCTGACCTGTTATCCTGGAAAATACAGGTCTCAGAGAGCTGCCAGTCACAAAAGCGAAGCCATGAGGTGCTTTACAAAAGTAAATAAATAGCATCCTTCTGCAGAATCAAACTTGAGGAGGAGAGACAGCCTGCCAGAGCTTGTAGTACCCATATTCATCAAATGTGCACCATGATGTACAGGTGAGTCTAACTGCTGCAGGGACACACAGGGATGGTGGAGCCCAGAATCAATAGCCATCAGTGGGCTTTGTGATTCCTGAATCACTTAGTTTCAAAATGGCCAGCCTGATGTTTCAGCTTTGCAATGTTCCTTATCTCCAATTCTCCCTCCCCCATCTGTCAGAGCAGGGTCTCCTGCTGGGACTGTATCCCGTGGGGGAAGGACCACAGGCTGCTACAGCATGGAGTGTCACTTCAAAAGGCCCCAGAAAGCCTCTGTATGAAGGACAAAATCTGCATGAAATGGAGCAAAATACCCAAGTCTACAAAAATTTTTACATCAGCATGTGAGAGCCCCCAAAGCCTCACAGTAATTTCAGGCACTCACAAGGACATGTCCTGCCTAAGCACGCCAGTCTCTGATCTAACCCATCAGAGGTATGTGCCATGAAATACCAGAGCAGACTTACGAGATTCAGAAACCTCTGGGACAGAGATCAGCAGTTACCTACCTTGGCCTTATCCATCATCTCTGGTGGGAGTCCAAAGCCCGTCATCTTACCAAACCTTGTTTCTCAAGTTCCCTTCCTCAAAGAGCCTGGCCTTTCTCAGGATGATCTCAGGATCATCCCTGCTTCCATATAATTTTTTTCCTTTTGCTGAGGATGCTTCCTGTTGTCTGTCAGGCTGAAAAACCCCAGTAGGTAGTTCTGTTGTTAATCCCTCCTTGTCCTATGTGTATGGGGGGGGTAGTGGCTCTTTGATGTCCTTCTAGATTTACAGAAACAAGGTTTTCTTGTGTTAGGACTGGTGGATTAACTCCTACTGGTGACTTAAATCCCAGATGCTGCTGTAAGCCAGAAAAATATTTCTGCTGTCACAAATGCATCTCTTGCACTCAGACTATACCAAATCAGACATCAGATGCTCAGCTCCATGTGCATGACCTTGTACCACATTCAAGGCATATCCAGCAGACTCTGGTTTGCCCTGGCAGAAGGAGGTCCTTGCCCATGAAGGCTGGCCAGCAATTTCAAGGTGTGTCGTGCAATAGATATTGTAGACAAGCAAGGACACTGTAGCCCTTTTTGCCTGTGCTGCTGCTGCCTTGGTCCTGGCCTGAGACATCTTATGGGGAGAAGCTGTGGAAGGACAGACTGCAAATAATGTTGAAAGCTTTTTTTAAAAACATGGCACAAACCTGGCATCATGGGATCCTAAATATCCTAAATGTGATCTTAAGGTTGCATCTGAAGTTTTTATCTTTCTCTCTTTTATTCTGCTCCAACAATTTAATTCTGTACATCTCAGCTAGAATTTTTCATGGTTTAAGAGAAAGCAGATTAGGAATGAGCATGCAAGGTCAGTACCTAGATCCCAGCTTTTTACTTGCTCTGAAAACATAGAAAAAAGACACATCTGTCAGACCCTGCCTGGTGTTTCTTTCCTGGCTCAGTTGTAGAAAAAAAGTCCAAGCCTTTATAAACATGGATATTATCTCAAAGTTTTTGTTTATATCTTCCAAAATCCCTGCAAATCCCTCTCTTGCCCTAAAAGAATTTAATCCCTCAAGAGCTGCAAAGCATTTGCTCTTTCAACTGATTCATGCCTTTTTCTACATAAATGGGAAGTTAAGCCCGAGTGTTTCTGGGGGCTCTGAATTTCTGATAGTACCTCCAGTGATAAAATTATCCCTATATATAAAGTTACATCTTGCTTAATGTGAGCTAAGACCAGTTACATATGGCATATTCCACAAGACCTGAAGCACTTGAGATTTTTCATAGGCAGCTTGTAAAACCACCATGTTGCTTTTCTAGGGCAAGCCTGTCCTGGGTAAAGCTCAGGCTTTGAGCAGCAGACTGCAGTTTTTTCTGGTTCCAGGAGCCTTGCATGGAAGTGCTGGGCACGTACTTAACAAGAGGCAGCCAAGGGTGGCTGGATGAGTCACATCTGGAGCTCTGCAGCTCCTTTGAAAAGTGTGTCAAAAGGGGTCTGCCATGTGGGGGAAATGAGAACATGTGGCAGATTACTGCACTTGAAACCAGCCCTCTCCAGAGCAGCCTGCAGTGAAACATGGATGCTGTTCCCAGGGCACAGCAGGATGCTGCTGTCTCATTTACTACTTCTCAAACCAAGGCAAGAGCAGATCAGGCTTGCTTAAATTTCCCTCTGCAACACCCCTGAATCTCACAGGTCTTATCTCATGGGAAGACCAATGCTGGATGTTGGTAGACCAAGTGATCCTTGCGCAAAAGATGGGGCCATATGTGCTTCAAGCTTGTGTGATCTGGCCAAGGGTCTGTGGCAGGTTCAGCCTTCTTGATGGACAAAACCAGGGTGTGCTAGAGTGGTTTGGTGCCTGGGACTTTAAACTGCACCTCACAGCGATTAACTGGTCTCAGGGTCTGGGTCCTTAGTTAGCAGCCTACAGGTCTATTCTTGTCTGTGCTGGTCCCCTCAGCCAGAGTGACCACAGTGCATCCTTGACTAGTGTATAAATGGGGTCTCATCTAAGAACCAATTGAGTTAGTTCTTTGCAGAATATCAGGCCTGGCAGTCAGACTCTCCCTTTGGACATGCCACCAAAAGACACATCCATGGATTGAGTGAGCTTTGCCACCAGCTTTGGGTGGTATCTTGGGCACTCTTGTGTAGGAGGTTTCCCCTTGATGAGGATGAATGAGTGTATGACCATTTTGGTTCATTTTTCTTTAAGGTTTAGGAATTAGTTGTGTAGTACTTAATTCCCAACAGAGATCTGAGCTTGTATTTGATCAGAAGGAGTGCTGGGCAACTTAGGTTGCAATAAGCCCTGTTTTTGGATAGCAGCTGCTTTTTTTTTTTTTTTNCTCTTGTGTAGGAGGTTTCCCCTTGATGAGGATGAATGAGTGTATGACCATTTTGGTTCATTTTTCTTTAAGGTTTAGGAATTAGTTGTGTAGTACTTAATTCCCAACAGAGATCTGAGCTTGTATTTGATCAGAAGGAGTGCTGGGCAACTTAGGTTGCAATAAGCCCTGTTTTTGGATAGCAGCTGCTTTTTTTTTTTTTTTTTTT
>VYZU01054544.1:26785-53610 GCA_013401355.1 Ceyx cyanopectus
TGTTAAAATACCTTTTTTTTGGTTGTGGTTTTTTTTTTTTTTTTTTTTTTTTTTTTTTTTTTTTTTTTTTTTGGTGGAGGCTTCTGTGACAACGTCTTGGGGTCCCTGTGGTCTGAAATTTCAGTTGATGTCTCATTGCCTATCCCCCCCGTTTCCCCTTTGCTACGTAAACTGACTTTCTTACTGCCTCATTTGCAAGTGTGTGGGTGCTGGGAATTCAGTAGTATCAAACCAAAATTGAGTAGCTCTACTCTTCATAGTCATCAGGGGATGTGGGATTTCCTGCAAATTCAGTGTTTCTTGGGTTCAATTTATTGTATGGTTTATGCAGTTCTTGGGAAACCCCTCAAGGATGAGTCAAGAAATGGCCAAGAAATACTCTGCTGGTAGATACTGCATGACTGAACTGTGAGTCAGCCATGGTGCTCTTTAAGCAGAATATATTCATTGCCACTTCCTGGGATCTGTGTCCTTTAAGCAAAATATAGGCACTGCCCCATCCCAGGATCTATGTCATCCAGCTGACTAGAGACTGCTGTGTGGGTGTTCTGTAGATGCAGTCTGGCTGCTGGACAGGTACTGCTAAAGCATGCAAGGCTTTCTCTGCACATTTTTTTCTAGGGAAATTTGCATCTTAATAGTCCAAAAAGTCCCTTTAATTCTATTAAAACATTGGAAATGCATTCTTACATGTTAAATAATCATTCAGTTGCTAGAAGCCTGATAGCAATTACTGATGTGTTAGAAGAGATTTAGTAAGCAAGTGATTTTAATAGGATGTTGTAAGGAACTCACTGCTAAATTGAAAATAATTTTTCTATCTGTATGTTTTTTTTTAATCTTCTTTCGCACTCTAGATGATTTTGGTCAGAATTAGGTCAATGTCATGTAGTAGATACTGGTTCTGGCTTTAAAGTTTCACTACATGATGTGATGAGTTCTTTAAATCTGAGCCAGCAGTTCACCCTTGCAGCCAAAAGGCCAACAGCATCTTGGGTTGCAGTAGGAGGAGTGCTTCTGGGCAGGCTAGATGGATGCTCTCACAGAGTTGTGATCAGTGGCTCAATGGAGATCTGTGATGAGTGGAGTCCCTCAGGGATTGGTACTGGGACAGGTTTTGTTTAACAACTTTGTTGGTGACATGGGCAGTGGGATCAAGTGCGCCCTCAGCAAGTTTGCTGATGACACCAAGCTGTGTGGTGTGGTCAACATGTTGGAGTGGAGGGATGCCAGGACATGAGAGAGATGAACGTACTGGAGAAATGCCAAAGTAAGGGCATCAGGATAATGGATTGAAGCATATCTTATACAGGGAGAGGCTGTGAGAATCAGGACTGTACAGGCTGGAGACATTTCAGGAGATCTTATCCATGTGTAAAAATACCTATGGGAAGTAATGAAAAAGTGGTGCCATGTGACAGGAGAAGTTAACTGACACAAACTGAAACAGATTAAATTCCCCCTGTATGCAAAGAATCACTTTTCTAACAGTGTGTGTGGTCAGACACTGGAACTCGTTACCCAGAAATGTTGTGTGGTCTCTACCTATGGAGATTCTCAAAATCCAACTGGATGCTGTCCTGGGCAGCCTGGTCTGGCTGACCCTGCTTGAGCTGGAAGGTTGGTATGGATGATCTGCAGGTGTCTGCCAGCTTCAACCATTTAACTGTGATTCTGCTGGTCCCCATTTCACTGGAGACCACGGAAAGGCATCTGCTTTGCCTCTCTGCAGGGTCCTGGGCTAATCAGGGTTTCAGAGGAAAGCATTCTGCAATCCTAAGGGGGCAGTGGAAAAGTAAAGAGGGATTTTCTCCTCTCCTTAGTACATCACCTTGTTTCAGAAGGGACTGAAAGTGTGGGATAAGGTTTATAAACTCTGAAATGCTTCCTGAGTGCTTCATGAGCTGGGCACCTGATTGCTTCTTAGCTCCCAGGGTCTTTGTGTTTCTAGTCACCGAGCTCTAGATGAAGATGGTGGAGGACTGGGATGAAGGGAGGTTGCTGCATGGTTTTTGTCTGTGTGAAAGAGCAGCAGCTTGCAGAAAGTACAGTATCTTGTGCTGATTTTGCTGCTTAGTCATACTGCAGCAACTAACTTGGCAACTGGTCTTACCCCATTCCTTGCAAATGTTTCCATTTATGGCTGGGGGTTTTGTTTCCTTTTGCCTCCAATCATCTCACAGATGGAAAGTCTCCAAAAAGAGGAGGCCATAGGTTTACTTTGGAGAAACCATCTGTGTGTATTCATAACTGGCATCTCAAGTATCTCTCACAGGAGCATACCACCCAGGATGCACAAGGGATTAATTAGGGTTAATTTTGGCCAGAAGTCAGTGCTGTGCCTGTCTGATGGCAGAGGCACAGATGGTGTTGTGGTTGTCAATATTTTCCTTGCCCAGGGCTCAGATACACTGTGAAGGAGAACGCTGCAGCCATTTGATCTGATTGTCCCTGCTGACAGCTGGGTACCAAGCCTGGTCCTTCTGGGGACATCAGAGAAGAGGTGGCCGCATAAGCAGGTGGTACTGGAGACCCTTGGAGCAGTGCTCATCCTCTTCCCAGAGCCATAGCTCCTGAATTCTCCTTGCAGATCTCCAGGAAGAGAGGATCTGGTTACAGAGATACACAACATATGGGATCCAGGTCCCCTCCATGTGTTACAGATGTGCAGGTTTATGATGCACTGTGCTCCAGCGAGACTATGGAAAAAAAAACATTCCTGGCTTAGAAAGAGTTTAGGGCAAAAAAAGCAGAGTCATGACCTGAGGTGGAAAAAGAATGTGCTTGCTGCCAGCTTATTGCCATGGCTGGGGCTGAAGCCCTAGGGGGAATGGCGCTAGAATGCTGGGCCCCTGTCTTGCTCTCACACCTTGTCTGGCTTGCCAGTTCCCCATCTCCTGCTCACATGAATAACATGGAGCAGCAGGCTGAGAACAATTAAAAAAAAAAACCCCATTGTTTTCCTCATCCAGGTCACTGGATTGGAAAAATAACTGATCTTTCCTTTAAGGTCAGATTTCAGCAAGGTATTGAAAACACTGCTTTTTGCTCCTTCTTCAGAGTTTCGTGGATATTCACCTCAGTGAAACCTGGGCTGATTGGCCAGAGATGGCTGCAGATAGAGTGAGGGTCCCCTTCTGCCCCCCAGCAAGGCAGAAAGGGTGCAAAGACTGGAACACCGACCTGGCAGATGACTCTTCATCCATTTATGGATAACCTCTTCATTTCTCAATTGTTTCTTTTCAAATGTCTGGCCGGATTCTAGGTATTCTGTAGAAACATGTGATTTCTGGATAAACCTTCTGAAAACACAGTATTGATTTTTCCAGACAAAACCTCCTAATCTTTGCCAGACCTGAATCCTATACAATCAAAGCATTTAGCTCCTATGAACAGGGAGCCACTGTGAGAAGAACAAGTGTATTGTTCTTGTGGGGCCCTGCTGATGAAGTCCTGTCTACAGCTCTTGACTTTTTGGCTTGTGTTATGACAAGACTTCAAGAAAAGAAGATGGGAGCCGTTTAAAACCAACACATCATGTCATAGAATACCTCACCCCATGTCTCAGGATGCAGAATAAGTGCATTATCCCTTTCTCAAGAGCTTAAGTTCTGTCAAGTCCTTTCTTTGTCTGGGCAGGAAGAAGAAAATAAGACAAGCTCAGAGATGGGTAAGACCCCATAGCACTCTCCCCAAAAGGGTAGGGGATGGCTCTTGCTCCAAGCCCCAGCCCCAGTGGCCTGGATCTGGGGCCTTCACCATGTGCAGGATTCAGATGGACTAGCCTGGAAGCTGCAGCAGGGCTGTCCTGAGTACCAGACCCCAGGAAACATGAGCTGCTCTGGTGTCAGGGTGCCCAGGGCTCACCTCAGTCAGCTGAGGCTACTGGGCAGGGCTGGAGAGTGCAACTGTTGAACTTAGGCTGTGCAATGAGCCACTAACAGAGGCACTAATGGCTCTTCACTGGGATTCAGCACTGAAGCTCACTGCAGGGGGACTGGACTAGGTGACCTTTGGCGGTCCCTTCCAGCCCTAAACATTCTATGATTCTATGAAGCTGTCTCCTGAGCTGCTTCAGAAGCAGATGGAGAGAGGGCAGTGACACCCACCGGGAACAGGGGGGAACACTTGGGGCAGGGAAAAGGGGAGATGCTCCTGCAGCAATTATAGTGGTGCTGGTACACCAGAGCTGATGGGAGTCAGTTAATGGCTCATGAGAGCAGGCTGCTGGTGCCCATGGTGTCATGCTCAGGCAAAAATGTCTTTAGGAGGGATATGTGAAGCAGTGGATCAATCCTGCTGTTCCAGCAAAGGGGATGCTCCCATGGTAGGACAGCACATGGAGTCTGCAAGAGGTGAGTGTTCCAAGCAGCTGTCATATTCTGGGATGTCTGGTCTGCATAGGTAAGGGATGGAGGTTGCTACAGTGTAAATCCTGTATCCTGCTCCACTCGGGAAAGGGGTGGAGATGGTCACATATGTGTTTAAACTTGTAACTGTCTTAATTTTGATGCTTTGTGGGTGAGGGGGATTATTTACTGAGGGCATGGACAGTGTTATCACATCCATCCGAATTGTCTGTAAGGTAAGTTAGAATATGTAGCACATGTATGTTAAAGCTGTGATGATGTTAAAAGAATCTGTAATGGAAGTACTTTAAAATTATAGTTCTTAAATATGTGTTCCCCTGAAATGTGGACTTTGGGCTGCTTTGAAAACAACTCCTTGCTCTGAAAACTTGTTTTTCCTGCAAGCAGGACTCTTAAGTCAGCATGGTACCATTGAAACTGGGGCTGGCACTGCTCATGGATTTCAGCAGCTCAGAGGTAGCAAGCCCAGGCTGTAATCTTTACTTGCATTTCTGGTTCAGATCCTCTTTATTCTGCTCTCTAATGGCCAGCACCAGCCCCTGCTCTTGCCATGGGCAGGCAGGAAACCCACAAAGGTTATCTCTGCAGCTGCAGTATCTACAGCCAAGGCTTCAGAGGGACAAATGCAGACCTGGCACCTCCTGTGTTCTCACACCTCTCCCCAAATGTTTCAAGAGCAAAAGCCCAAACCAGAGGCAAACTTGCTGTTTCCTTACAGAGATGAAATATGATGGAGGCTTTGCCAAAACCAACCGCTCTCTGCTTTATCCTGGTGCCAGACTCTGCCAGCCCCCCGTCCTTGCCAAGATGATGTCTGATCACCACTGGCCAAGCTGTGGTCTCTCAATGGGATCCATGTGTTCTTGATGAGGACTTAATTGTTCCTGGCCTGGGGTTTTTCTGTGGGGCATTCCTACAGCCTACAATTATCTAGATTCCCCAGAAGGGATGTGGGAAGCTGATTTCTCCACAGGGTTTCCAGCAGCTTCTGCAAGTCCTTCCTTCCCTAGTTCCCTTTCCCAGCGCCTTTCACCCTTTCTCACTGTGCCTGTCCTTGTGCCTCCCCAAGGGTGGGCTGTGCTAGATCACATCTCAATCACAGGAGCACCTTCTATTTTTTCACATCTGTCAGAGATGTGCTAAAGAGACAGGATGCTGATTCTACCTTTACGAGGCAGTGAGGTGTGCAAACATGAGCAGACTGTGTCTTGGGATGCTCACATTTGCCTGGTTTCATACATGCTTCAGCTGTTAAGCCTTGAAGCTTCTCCTGAAAGCAGACTGGTAAACCTGACACAAGAGTTACCATGATTTTAGGACAGGCACTAACAGTTCACTTAATTACTAGATGGCAAGGCAAATTTTTAATGAAATTGTGCTAGTTATGCTGCTGTGTGAAGAGGCACTTGAGTAGGTAAAGTCAACCATTTCATGACCATTTAGACCACCAGAATGGTGCAGGGAAAATCTCAATGTAAAATAAAAGTCTGGTTTCTATGTCCAATAATACAATTATAAACAAAACAACTAACGCATGACTTCTTGGTCATTTCTGCTTCTCTTTTTATATCTTTATGTAGATAGAGGCTGTCAGAGGCTGGATGGATGAGAGAAAGAATGAATGGTGAAGAACTGTATCTAAAAGAAAAACTGCCTGTAAAAGACAGTGAGTAGATGCCTGCACTTTTACCTCCCCACTGTTAATTTTGTTTATCACGCATTGAAGCTGGAAAAGCTCAAGCCTCTTTGGACTGGTGATAAGCATTTGAGTTCCACTGGCAGTCTTAGTATAAACATAAGATGTTATTTATTGTGCACATGTGATCAAAATTATTTCATTTGATGTTGGAGCCTGGGCTCAATGATGCTCAAATGAAGAGCACAGATGTTCGGTTACCCTGGTAAAAGGGTTATGTCCTGTCCCTGGCAAAAATATTTTAACTGCCTCATGACCCTGGTTCTTAGGACTAATTAAAGATAATGTCACCAAAGAAAAAAATTTTAAAAAATTAAAAAAAATTCCAAGGAAGAATGGAATATTACTCTCCTTCTGTACCTCTCTATTGCTACTTGCTCTGCAGAGAATTTGCTTGTTTTATCTTGGAGGAATACAGGTTAATATTTCAAAATATTTTTTGGTTTTGGGTGCAGTTTTTTTGTAGGCTTTTTTTTTTCCTTGGTAGGAGCACCTTTGAAATCAAGTAAGAATCTTTTTCTTAACACTGATTATGTATCTAATTGTATTACATTTTTTACTTGCATAAAAATCCTGTTCATATTTTTATGACGCTGCAAATACCATTTTCCTTCACAGTAATAGCAGATTCACCTGACAGTAGAGGCAGAATTTTATTACAGTGTTGTATTTGGCTAGGAGAACTCTTCATTACAGAAGTGTACATTTCTTGAGCATCAATCTGTGGCTACAAATGAAATGAGGGCCTCTGATGTTTTGTGTTAGCAAAAATGAGAGCATGTGCGTAAAGGAAGGGGAGGTGTTAAACATTGTGCCAAAAGCAGACAAGCAATGTTCTGTTGTACGTGACCCAGGGAGCTGAGTAGAAGAGCTGCACAGGGTTCCCTGGATTCACATCAAATACGTGAAAAGCAGCAGCCGTTGAGCAGTGGAAAAGCTCTGCAACCCAAGGAACAGCAGCTGGGTGGCTGCCCACCACGCTCCCCAGGACAGAAACATCCAGACATAGCTTCTGCCTTGGCAGAGGAAAGCAAATCCCAGAAGGGCTCAGCTCATAAAGTCAGTCTAAGAAGGGCTGGAGACATGCTAAGCTTTTGCTCAATGACTTGGTGGTTGAGGTGGATGCATCTTTCAGAGGTTTCTGTTGCTCCAGTTCAGATGTGCATGTGTATGCCTGTGGCACACACTGCTAGCAAGATCTGAATTAGCTGCAAAACTTTGTTTTTGCAAAGTATTATGATTACAAAGTTGTGCAAAATTTGTGCAAATTATCGTTAGATGTGCTCCATACTCAGGTCATGATGGAGTCCCTTGCTCCAGAACTGTACTTGTCTTCCATTGAGTTTGGGGGCAATGTTTTTAGTGAGCAGTTAGATAGTGAATAGTTAGATACAGTTCCTTACCACTGCAGAAATTCGAGAAGATACAACTGTTCAGTCTTACTTGCTGCCATTTACCTGTGCAGTGTCTTCTGCCCATCAGTCCATTGATTCATGTGAGGATTGATTAGATCCTTTTTTAGACCTCCTTGTTGCCTACATCCAAAGCTCTGGGGTTTGGAGAGGGTGGAATTATATTTTCCTTTAACATCTGTAAGATGAGAAAAAGAAAAGCTTACTGTGTAGTTAGGGAAGGCTTTTCAGTGGCTTTGTGCTCCTGGAAGGCAAGGCTCACCTCTGTCAGGTGGTGTTGCTGGTGCACCAGCACAGTGCTGTGCTGGCAGACCTTACCTGATGCCTTCTGTATTGACCTGGGCTCACATCTGACATACTGCACCCTGCGCTAAAGTGTCCCAAGTGAGGGCAGCCAAGGTAATTTCTCAGCATCCACACCCCACTCCATTCTGCTTCCTGGGAGGCTGTGAGGATTAGAGTTTTTCAAGAAGCAAAAAATTGTTTTCTCTTGGTGAGCATCTTTAGATACAAGTTGTAACCTTGAAGTCAGTTTCATTTAGGGCCCAAATCACAGGTCCTGAATCACCTAAAGCCGGTAAAAAGACTCTCATTGGCTTCAAGGGCAGGGTGTTTGGGTTTTATTTATTTATTTCTTTCCTTTCTAATTCCTTTTTACTAGTCCTGTGGAAATGGGAATTACACATAATCTGTCCCAAGGATTCAGCTCCATACAAGGGCTGATGTTGGAAACATTTAAGACCGGAGGGCAGGAGAACAGTGTGGTTACAGAGACAAAGCTGGGATTAAAGACAAGATTAGAATTTCAAATAGATCAGCTCAATTACTGAGCCCTAATGTGTCCTTGCCAGGCCACCAGATTCATGAGGGAAGTCACTCCAACCAGGGCCAGCCTCCTCCCAACCTGGCAGCCCACACTGTTGTACCCCCACATTCAGAGGAAAGGGGTTTTTTTTGCTTGGTTGGGGTGGTGTTTTTTTGGTGGTTTGTTTTTTTTTTTTTCTATCTGAACCCTTTCAGCCCCCTCTTTTCCCAGGAAAAGGCACTAATTAATTCCTCTCCTTTCTATTTATACATATTAGTCATTGCAAAAGTGTCCCTCGGTAGATTTATGGTTCAATATAATGAGTATGTCTGGAGGGAATATTATTCATACAGTTAGCTGCAATCGAACAGAGAAAGTCTATATTTTATTTGTAACCTTAGCCAGAGTCGTCATTTCATGAGGAGGCAGTACCTCCAGGCTCCAGCAGTGAAAAAAGGCAAAATGTTTTGTTAGGAGTTCATCAGCAGAAGGAAGAAACTGAAATCTCTTTCTTAGGTCTGTACATGGCATTAAGGACTGTGGGTGGGGTGGGATGTGACTAAGTTAAAAAATGTACATTTTTTTTGAGCCATCACTGGTAAAAGGCTGGGGAGAGGAATGAGGTTTCCTTTATAAACTATGTGGGTTGTTTTTTTTCCTCTTAATTTCATGGAAACACCACTGCAAGTTTTTCCTTCTTGTTTCTCTGGTGACAAGAAAATAAAACAAATGCAGCTGGGTCATTCTGCTCTAGCAGTATTTCACCATGAAGCCCCAAAGACACAAACTGTGTATTTTAACTCTTTTGCTACCCTAAAAAAATAAAGATGGTTTGAAATCTGCACAAAGTAAGCTCGGGATTATCTAGCAGCCCACCAGCAGCCACCTCTCCAAGCTCCTGCCTTGCCAGGGAGATGAAATGAAATTGCTTCACTATGCAAAGGCTCTTGCCAATGAGTCAATGAGTTTTGGGACTCAACTGTCCTGACTGGCTCATGGAAAGTGTACTGCAAGAGGTGAAAGCATCAAAAAGCAATGATTGTGAAACTGGTATAAGGGGAAGTATTCTGGGAGAAAGGGTTTCAGCTTGACCTTTTCCCACTCTTCCTGCCCCCTGTCCACCCATTTTTTTTGCTTGCTGGGTTCACATATGTTCTTTTGCTGGTGCTACCTGGCACCTTTGGCAGAACCCTGGGCATCTGGAAGCCCTGGGCTTTTGCCCTGTCAGAAGGGAGTGGCTCCAGAAGTGGTGAACTGTCAGGGCACTGCGGTAGATCTGATTTTAGTCAATAAGCTTGGATTGAGCAACTGAAGGTAAAATATGAACAAATTCATAAGTATGGCCTCAGTTCCAAAAGGGAAAACTTCAAAAACCCAAATAAACTGGGCAGCAAGAGCAGGCAGCTTGGCACAGGAACCCCGGAGCACTGTCATTTCTTCAAGCTGGTGTACTCAAACCAATCCTGGGAAGGGAGATCTTGAGCAGAGGGGAAATAAGACTTGGAGTGAGTGTCTCCACCCTGGTGAGGTCTAAACAAATGAGGAGTGTTAGAAATGTTGGGGAAGCAGGCTCATAGATGGCTGTAGGAGTAAAGCCTTGGCAAGGAGTAACCTGCAGCTGAGAGCTGGGACCACACTGTTAAACTTGGGAGATGTCTCATGATAAAACCTCACCTGTGAAAAGCAAAACTGAAATGGGCCCTCAGCCCACCAACAAAAGCAAACTGCACCATGCTGATACCCTTCTGGTGGTATTATGGGTGATTCCTGTAAGCTGCTCTGGAGTCTGTGCAGCATGGGACCATCTGGGAGAGAGGGGACTGCCACCTCCATTTCTCTCTGTTTTCCCAGTACTGTAAATAATGTAGAGTCTCTGGGATGTCATCATACCCTATGGATTGTGAGCTCTAATGAAAAAATGCAAGGTCACAGATATGCGCCTGCATCTGGCAAGGCTTCAATAATGATTCAGGTTGTGAAATCCTTGGGGCTGTTTAAATTCTAGAATTTAAAAAAAATTTTAGAAGCTCCAAATAGTACTTCCTTCTGTGTTTGCAAACAACAATTTATGTGCATGCAAACACTGTATATAAAAACAGGGTGCTAAGTAAATAAGAACTGCAATAGCATGGGAGACTTAGAAGTTAACACCAGGATATTAAAATAGGAAAAATTATACAAAGCCTCAGATTGCACTTAAGTGTTCACGATGACTCTCTAAACATCCTGGAGCAGTTGGCTTTAATGACCTAAATCCCAGGAAATGCTGCTAAAATATGGTATCAAATTAACATTTGATTTTTTCTTCCAGATGTCAGACACAGTGGAGGCTGTTGCTCACATACATGACCTGAGTTAATATAGAAAAATAAATGGTTTTTTATTTCTTTTGTTTCTTTAACATATGACTTCTCCTGGGAACTGATGAGGTTGATCAAGACCTTCCAGGAACACCTCAGAGCCAAACAAGCCTGAAAACAGCATCTGCACAAAGCATGGTGAGGACTGGAGGGTGGACCAGTGCAAGTGATGCTGTATTAAGGGTTCTGCTGCAGACCACCTGATGAAGAAGAGGAGGCACTTGGAGGAATCTATACAGTCACAGGCCTGTGTGCTCATGAGAGGATTTAACTGCCTTGCTGTCTCCTAGGTAAGCAGTGTAACTGGTCATGACCATCACAAGAGGAATGGTTTGAAGGTAATTTCATGATGGAGGTGATGAATGAACTGACCTGGGGAAACTCTTTTCTGGATCTGCTACACAAACACAGGGAAGAACTGGCTGAAAATGAGAAGGCTGGAAACAGCCTTGTCTTTAGGGACTACAAGACTGTGACACCTGAGGTACTGAGAAAAGTCAGCAAGGCAAAGAGCAGAATTAGAGCCCTGAACCTCAGAGGACCATAGACTTGCTTGGTGGGGAGAGAGGAATACAACTGGACTGTATGAATTGAGTTAGAAAGCAGGAATTTCAGAAGATGGCAACTACAAAAGGGTGTAAAATCCATCCTTCCATTTGTCGTCAGTGAAAACATTGAGATTAGCAACTGCATACTTATAAATATTTGAAAACCAGCATTCGCTGTTTTCACTGAGCACTTAATCTTGGCCTCGTTTTTTTGGTTCTCTTCACATATTTAGAAAGCAAGACCCTTGGAGACCACTGTATAAACTCAGAATCATATGAAGTAGGGTGGATGCAATTGCAGACAGATGCAAAGGAACTATAGTAGCTGCTTTCTAGAGAACCATGGCAGTACTAGGAGACTGCAGTTTAGTGGGAGTTGCAACTCAGATCTTTGTGTAGGCAGCTACATAGCTTACAGAGTAAAAACTAAACATACATATATCACTTTTAACTCCACTAGGGAGTAAATTAAATAGTTGCTATCCATGCCTGACTGACACTTTAACATCAAACTCTGTACATAGAGGAGAGCAGAAAATCAAGAAGCTTTTTCCTTCTTTCTTCTATTCATCCTTCTCAATTTCATTCTCCCAATTTTAAATGTAGTTGAATACTAAATATCTGTTCAGTATATAGTGTGTTCTGTGAGCAGCATTAACAGTATGTGGGTCAGATACATAGAAGATGAGCAACTAATCCACATCCAAGTGCTTTCTCTGAAAAAAAAAAAATTCAGTGAGATTTGCATTTCTGCTGAAAGGAGAAAAAAAAGAAAAGCAATTGATTTGGGGATTAGGAAGAATAACAAATACACTGGATGAAGTTCCTATAAGTGAAATAGAGTGAACACCTGAATAGACCTCCATATATATATATCTCAAGCACTGTAAGAGGATAACTGTGGATAGAAAGAAATTTGATTCCCTTTACAAAGAAGGCAAAAAATTTTGGTACCAATTCAAAAAGTTCCTGCCCCACCCCCCTTCTTTCCTCTAGACCTTCCTACATTCTCATCCCATTCACAAGAAGAAAAACTCAATCACAGAGAACTAGCTCAGGTCTTTAATGCCACCAGCTATAAAAGAAGATTGTAAAAAAGTCCAACAAGTCCACAGAAAAAGCAGCATCTTGTTTTGAGGTTATTTTGTCCAAATTTCTATGTTAATGAGATGTCTTACTGCTTCAGTGTGCCTATTCATCAGACCACCCCAATGTAAGAAATGAGCTCAACAGATATATGAAGATACTATTCCTACAAATGCCATGAAACTGGATACCGAGTTATAGGTGAAAAAGACCAAGTTGTCCTTTTTATTGAGGGAAAGGATGCAAGAGGGGACCTTTTTGTAAAATATATGGATCCTCATGAGGACAAGGCATTATGTCATGTCAAGCTGCAGAAAGAGGTTTTGATTTGACATGAGAAAGTTCAAGAAGCGCACATATGAAGTTAAAAGTCTGTAGGTCCTTTTTGCAAAAAACTGCAGATAGAAAACACAGTTCACGAGTATGGGAGGAGGAAGAGGGACTTGGAGGTGTGGGCCTGTGCTCTTCTCTTTTCTAAACTTTGGCTACTCACCAGCAATGTAGGAGACGTGCTGTCCACTTGTTTGTGATAAAGCATCTTGCTGGAGAAACAGCATCTGCACGGGCAGATTCATTTAGAAATAGACACACTGTCTATGGATTAGAAGCAGCGGTGATGGGTGTTCATGAACACAATAGAGTTTGAACACAAAAATGGCCTGTGAAATGAAATACAGTAATTAAAACAAAACACCACACCAACACACACACACAAAAAGATAAAGCAAGAAAAAACCAACAAAACAACCAAAAAACACAAACCAAACCACCCAACCAAACCACACACACACACACAAAAACCCCAAACAAACAAAAAAACCCAAACAAAAATAACCAGGCAAACAAACAAACAAACAAAAAAACAAACAAAAAGAAACTTGAAATTAGTCAATAGAAAGAGTTAATACTCAGACTTGGATGACTCTGAGCAGGACTTGGATATTTTCAAAAGCTAAGATGCAAGTTACTCTTTTTTTTTTTCCCCTCTGAAAAAATGTTCATCTTTTATTTGTTCCACTCAGGGCATGTTACTAGGATGGGAAGTGGAGAAGGATGGTGAGGGAAAGAGAAACACTATTTGATGGTATAAATATGTGGGGCAGCAATGCCAACCACGAAAAGGGGCCGCTCATCATGGAAAAATGAGAATTCTTCCAGCTTGTTTAAAACAGACATGCCTTCAGCTCCAAAAATGACAACCTCGCCCAGCTCTGGGAAGGGAGCGGTGGGAGGAGCCGTCCTGAGGAGTCGGTAGACCCACAGTGACTCTCCGTGGAGGTTTGAAGCTACTACAGACCAAGCTCTGCTGATTTTGAAGGAGGAGGAACGTAGAGGGGCAGGTCCAGCCTGCAACGGAGCAGAGGAACGGGGCTGGAGACGGCTCCGTTGCGCACCCCGCGCACCCACAGCCCGGACCTCACCCTCCAGCCGGGGATGCAGGAACCTTCCTGATACCAGTCACTCCACAAAGTCATCTTCTTGACGTTTTGGAGAGTTTTGGGAGGAAATTTGGATGACTTAATTTTCCAGGTAGGCAGAGTTTTCATCTTTACTTGTAATACTGTCGTGGGGCTGTTTCCTGACGGTTCCATGTTTGGGAATAGAGGACCCAGGCTCTAAAACCCTAGCCTATGTCCCTGCGGGCTGCCCGCAGTCCATGGTATCTCCAGCGAGCTGCTCCTTTCAGGCACATCGTGTTTAGACAGTACCTGCTATAACAGAATGCTGTTGCTTTCAACTTTTGGGTAGCCTGTCCTTTTTTTCCAAGGCTTTCTTCCAGGTATGGGCACATACGCTCTTATCTGCCAGGGTCAGAGGTCTAGAACATCTCTCAGTGTTGAGTTCACCACTATGCTGAAGGAGTGGCTGCAGTAGTATCACAGTGGTCACTGCTGCTGTGCTGCAAAGCGACTGATCTGCTGCACAATTCCTCTGAGTTTGGGAGTTTCAAAAGGCATGGCTTGGACTAACCTGTTGTCGTGGTTTCACTTTTAAAATGAAGTTTTACTTTAGTTTAAAATAGTTTAAACTTTAATATTAGCTGTATCCTAGCTGAAACCAGGACACCTGTGAGTTGGGTCTCCTACTTACGCTGAGTTTCATCTGCACGAGTTTCTCTGTTTTTTTTTGGTAACAGCAGCTTTGGAAATGTGTGTGAGTTTCTTGATCTTGACTCTTCAGGTCAACTACTTTTTGATGGCAGGGGTCAGCATGAGTGCTGTAAATAGAGGTTTCTGGATGCCAGAGCTGCAGCTCCAGGCATCTCAGTGTGCTTCTAGAGTCAGGTACTGCTCCCTGCAACCTTCCTGTGGCCTGGGCTTTGCCCAGACTGAAGTCTCAGGATGATTTGATTAGGAGATCTGGAAAAGAGCTGTGAAACCTTTCCCCTGGGTGCTGTGCCCAGGGGCTCAAGCTACAAGGCACATTTGGGTAGCAGCTTCAACACTGAAATTCCCTCTGCATGCAGTGTGCAAACCGTGGGCATGCAGAGGAGGGAGAGGAGGCACGCTTATAAGAGTTTTTGTTCCAAGCAGGTGTCGAAATACAGATGGGCATGACAATATGTAGGTTCAAGGTAGAAAAAGCTGCTGCTTTATTTTTTCACAAGCAATCTTTTGTATGTTCAGCTAAGCAGAGAAAGCAGGTGTGCTTTTTTTTTTTTTTCCTACAGGCTCTTGCTGTCACATTGTTTGTTTTTCCAACTCCTCATTGGTTAGGTTACAGTGGCACCTGGTATCTAACAACATTAGCAAAACACCTACATTCTATGGTTACTTGTTTCTACTTCTTGTTTTGTTCAGCTTCCTCTTATTTCTTAAATCTATGTACCTTTCTCATCTCAAGGGTACACAACAAGCTGGTCAAAGTCAATGTTATCCTCAACCAGGGCCTGAGAACTCCCAGTAGCACTAAAACCTCCCACAAGTAGGATTTTTTTTTCTTTTTTTCTGGTTTTATTCAACAAACATTCGTTTGGAGAGAAACGTTGCATGCACAAATGGGTGACGCCACAGGCACTGCCCATTGGGCATGGCCATGGAAAAATTTGGGACTGAGTCCATGTCAGAGCAGCAGTGCAGTTTCAAACTTTATTCTTGCATATCTTGCGTCATTCTCCTTTTTTAGGGGTAATGCAATTTTTGTAGTCTTAAATAAGTTATGTTCAGGCAGAGACAACTTAGAGAGCAGGACACCTATTTTTTTGTGAATTTGGGGGACAATTTGCTCAGATATAATGGGTGTTGTGGAAGGACAAACACACTGTGCACCGGGAGAAGCTTCAGAAATATCCATGTGTGGGATTACAGACCCTGGCTCTGCCTGTCCAGGCACATAAAGTGACCTTTCTAGTGCATTAAAAACTAATTTACCTGATGATCAGATACGAGGCTGCAAACAAGGTGACTGTAATTTGCACATTGGAAAGAGTCATTGCAAGTCATTTGTCTGCCATAATCTTACATTTGTTTCAATTGTGGGAAGAGGTACCATAAGCAAAGAACTCAGGTTGTCCTGCAAGAGCACCATTTTTGCAGGGTTCCATATAGATAACTTCATATACTTTTGCAATTCTATGGGTAAAAGTCAGGTCAC
Organism: Ceyx cyanopectus; assembly: GCA_013401355.1. NCBI lineage: Eukaryota > Metazoa > Chordata > Aves > Coraciiformes > Alcedinidae > Ceyx > Ceyx cyanopectus. The sequence goes on from VYZU01054544.1 coordinate 42,657, forward strand.
CTGGGATCAGAGCATGGAAGCAGCAGAGAAGATCATGCATTTTTCTGCTAAGCACCTAGGCATTAGGTAGGAGCATAGACCCTAATGCAGGGAGGATGGTGCAAAGCAGTGCCCTCAAACATCTGTTCAGAGGACCCAAACTCACTGCTCGAGATTCCTTGTTGTGTTTTGGGCTTTTTTTTTTTTTTTTTTTTTTAATCCTTTGTGTGCATCTTGGGGGGAAAGAGATATACCACTCAACAATACAAATACTGAGAGAAGGCAATTTTAAGAGGCCTTGTAAGGCCTTGCTCATACAATGTCACACTCCTGGCTCTTGCTGAAAGAGAAAAGACAAGGAAGAACAGGATGGGAAGACCCAAATATTCAAATACATGAGTGAGCTCCCTGTTTGCTCTTTCCATTTGTTTTCTGGACAGTCAGTCTTCAACATCCAGAAAATGTATTTGTCTGAAGTACACTCTTTTGCTGCTGAAATTCGAGATTTCCATGTGAGTGTTTTGCAGCAAGATGTGGAGCTTTAAGGAAAATATCAGATGTTAAGTGATTTCTGAGAGAATCGCAACAGCTGATAGTGCTCTGAGGATGATGAAATAGACACCACCAACCACCCCAGCCTTGGAAGACCTCTTGGATGGATAGTCTTCAGCAGCCTCCCCACCATCTGTTAATTCACTGTTAATGTCCAGAAGCAGAAGTGTAGCAGAAGGCTGACATAGTTCAAGGCACAGAGATCCCCCCTGAGTGAGACAGAGTGCCTGTGACAGAATGGATCTGGTTTGCAGTAGGACCATGAAGAAGTGAGGTGTCTCTCGTATTTTGAACTGTCACTTTTCTACCTCACCACCTTTTGCCCGTGTAGAGGCAAAGGCCATGGTGCCTCGTTGACCCAGCCCAAAGTCCTGATGACTGCAGGTAGAAGCCACACTGTGCCACAGCTGGCCTTGGTTGCCCATGCAGTTTAACTAATCCTTGCAGTTTTGCCTGGAGAGCAGTTCTGCACAGAGCCTTTCCCACTCATGAATACATGAGAGGAGGGAGGTGTTTAACTTCAGGATGTGGTGATCTGTGAGTCAGACACTTGGCCAAGGCCCCCAGTACTCCCAGCCTTTCCAATAGCTGAGGTCTGCAACCTCTTCAGCCTTCACAAAAGACTGGCTTTAAAATGGTGCCGTCTGAAGTTACTGTGCCCTGCACAAGAGGATCTGCTTTGTGGAGGACAAGCAAGATGAGAGAAGCCTGTAATAAGGCTAGAGGGAAGAAGTCTCAATCTTAACTAACATACCCCTTTAGCATTAAAGTATCTATGTTATCTTTCTGATACTTCTCTGCAGTGCAATGAAAATTGATCCACACTGACCTATGCAGGGACTTCATGAGGAGTTGTGCAGCCTCTCTGACCCAGAGAGGGGAAAAAGGATGCATGAACTACTTGACAGGGACACTTGGGTGATGATCTGGAGGCACATGAGAGGTCTCCACTGTCAGAGGGCTTTGCTGAACCATGTCTGTGAAGCATCTCAAGTTGATGTTCCAGAGCTTTTGGACCTCTTATCCCATCCAGATCTCCAAAGAGCATGAGGGTTTCCTTTTCACCTATCTAAAACCCAGCCCACACACTGTCTTTCGCAGGCCTGTTAGCATACGTGGAAGCCTTAGTAAGGAGGAACGCTGTCACTGTTACAAGGTTGTAGGCAACACTGATATGAACAGGCCTTTCCAGCATAAAACAGTTTTCAGAATCCTATGATGCACTGCTGCTTGCAGAGTAAACTGGAAAAGAATGGCCCCGCCAGGGAATAGCTGGTCACCACATGGGCAGAGTCTGTAGTGAGATGCAGGGGAAGCTGAGCAGCCTGGATTCTTCAAGGATTGCTGTTTCTTATGCAGCTGAGGCAGCAGCTTAGCTGTCTTACTTATTTGCCCTCCCCCTGCCCTGCCAATGCAACCACATGCACTCTCAGTGTTCAAGCCTTAAACTCTTCCAAGAGCTACCTAAAAAAGAATTAAAAGAAGCAGCTCTCTTTCTGGACCAGGCTCAGGCCTTCTTTTCATAACACAGATCGCACATGCCCCCTTTTTTGGTTTGTGTTGAACTGACCACCAAGCAGAAAAGTGTCTATGTTACTATTGCTTGGTCTGTGTGTCATCAAGGGGCAGTGCTGGTTAGTACAGTTGTGCCTCCTCTTTCTCCTTATTCTTTGCTGTTGATAAGTATCACTTGGGTATTGTCTGTAAATATCCTTTTAAATCCTGGATTCTTCTGAACACTTCTGTACATTCCCAAGAACTTTTCAGAATAAATCTCTAACTTTTCTGCTGCTTAAGTTACCATAACCCTACACAAAATATACTCCTATGTGCAGCTGGACTTCACCACCTGACCCCTCCCTTTGGACTGACAAAGAAGCTAAAGCAGTTTTAAATAACTTGCTCATATTTGAACAAAGGAAATATTTTCATTGCTTAGCTTTCAGGTCACTATGAAAATCTACATTAGTGGCCAAGTGATGTGTCATGGTGATGGAGAGGTGATGTTTTTCACAGATGGGGTTTACATGGAGCATTGGCTAGCTTTGTATCTTCTTAGCCCAGCAAGGAGGTTTGGTATTGTTCTTAACATGTAACTTGTTTTCCCACAGGCATCTAGATATCCAGAGGAACAGCTGAGATGTTCCAAGAAGCCTTTTTATCCACTCTTCTTTGTGTGGCTCTAGTTCCTCTCCATGCTCAGTTTGATGGTGATCCTCAGTTTGATGTTGGTCCTACCTCCTGTACAGGTATTAGCCACATAATTTGGGTGTCTTTCTCCTTTCCAGGCGTCATTTTCACTGAAAGAAAAGGCTGTACTCAGCTGTTAGAGCCTGCTTGCAAAGGACTGACAAGTTACTTCTCTTCCACCCCTTTGCACTCCTGGGCAGTGGCCTGGGGCAGCAATCCATCTGTAAGGAGCACTGTCCTCTGATGAAGCTTCTATCTCTGGGTCTGCACTGAAGGGCAGGGACGTAGACAGTGAAGAGCTGGGTCCTGATGTTGGTGACTTCTCCCAGCTGTTGCAGTAACAAGTCCTAGGGAGTCTCCAGAGCTCAGCTCTGTATCTGACATCAGAAAATAGTCCACTTTGAATTTGGCGATTGCAGCTTTTTTCTGTTGCAATGCAGAGGAGGTGGTTTAAGAGTCCAGCCTGACTCTTCTACAGAAAATGGTAAGATTTTCAAGACTGTTTCAGTATGGGGCAGATCGTAGGATTTTGAAGTCCTGAGTACTGGAATGTCATCTGACCCAAACACAGATGTTACTGCTAGCACTAGGTGGCACTTGTGCTTTTTTTCAGTATTACACTTGGGTAAGATCTTTTTGAAAAGGTTTATGAATCAGAGAGCAACTAGCAGGCAGGCAGGGTATTCATTTAGTGCAGGAGAGCAAAAGTCATACCTTACTCTTCTTTCAAGCCTGACAGTCCTCAGTCCTCATTTCTTTCAACCCCTGTGGAAATACCTCCCAATTAGTAAGAGTTGCATTACCCTCTTAGGAAGCTGAACCTTGAGCCTTTTGTGGGGTTCTCCACTCTTCATAACTCTGTGTGCTGTCTATATATGCTTCTCAGTCCAGGTTTCTGGGGGACTTCTCTGTCTGTGCATTAATCGCATTAATTGCTCTGACGTGGTCTGAATAACTGTCTCCATGCAGAAAAAAGGAACTGCCCTATCAATGTGTACTTCATCATCGACACCTCAGAGAGTGTTGCTCTGCAGACTGTGCCTATCCAGAGCCTCGTGGATCAAATAAAACGGTTCATACCTGTGTTCATCGATAAACTGGAGAGTGAGCTCTACCAGAACCAAGTCTTTATCACTTGGCAGTTTGGTGGACTTCATTACTCAGATGTGGTGGAAATCTACAGCCCTTTAACGAGCAGCAAAGACATATACCTCCCCAGGCTGTACGCCATTAACTACCTTGGCCGGGGCACCTTTACAGACTGTGCTATCTCCAACATGACAGAGCAGATCCAGACCCAGATGGCTTCTGGTGTGAACTTTGCAATAGTGATCACTGATGGCCACGTCACTGGCAGTCCCTGCGGTGGGATGAAGATGCAGGCAGAGAGGGCACGAGACATGGGGATCAAGCTCTTTGCAGTGGCTCCCAGCGAGAACGTCTATGAGCAGGGACTGCGGGAGATTGCCAATGTGCCCCACGAGCTGTACCGCAACAACTACGCCATCACGCAGAAGGACACCCTGGACATTGATGTGAACACTATCAATAGGATAGTCCAAGCTATGGTATGGAGTGATGTTTGGGTTAGAGGGACTATAATGAGGGGGACAAGAGAAGCAGCATGTGGATGGGGGGTTTCTTTCTGAGCAACCTCACAGTGGGTTTTGGAGGACTCTAGAGAGTACCTCTAGCAATGCAAAGCCTCTCTTTTGTTTCTCCTCATTTTTAATGTCCTTTAAGCACTTATGGACCAAATGGAGCCCCAAGCATCTCTGATTTTTCTGGTTAAACGCTTAACCTTGATTTACTCCTCTGTTCCTCAGCATGTCTGGGCAGGCTGCCACCCCAGTCCCAGCTCTTGATGAAGGCCAAGGCCCATGTACCAGCCTGCTCCTCATCTAGAAGCATGTGGAATAGTGCACAGCACCATCAGCAGGGTCTTTGAAGGCCCACTTTTGAGGCACTGTTAACTGGGGACTGTGCTGAAAACATCTTTATGGCCATAGTTCCTTTACCATCTCCTCTCCCTTACCTCCAAGGACATGATGTTGTTTTTGTCTTGGGGTTGATCACCTTAACTGATACTGTTCATCCTGTTTTCTCCTTTGCAGAAACATGAAGCCTACGGAGAGGTGAGTGAGACATCTTTGTACCATAGACACACAACACAGGTTTGCCTCACTTAGAGAAGACCAGCTTGTACCATGAAGCAGCAGGCTCATGCAGGATGGGTCTCTGCCCACCTGCAGATCAGTGCAGAGCCTGGAGACCTGTCCCCTTACCCATTGGTTAAAATGGCATACTGGACTCTTCATTCTCTGCCACCCCCTCACTTGCAGTGAGTTCAGGCCTCATTTCTTCACTTTGGAGGCATGTTTTATGGGTGTTACACAAGCTGAAGCTCCTGCCCCGCTGGTATCATGTGGACAGGGTTTGGAATACATAGGGAAGGGTGTGCAGAGTGATGCTCCAAAGGGCACACGTCTGGTAGCCCCAGAATAGCAAACTCACACTACTTCATCTGATGCTGAAATGTCTTGTTCTTTCTGTTTGAGCCCAGAGCCAAGCCACAGTGAATGTGCTAGTGGAAGCTTTCTTCTTTTAATTTACAAGCAGCATTTTTCTGTGTGCTTGTTGCTGCCTCACCTGAAGCCACAGTAGATTTCAGAGCTGCAGTCACGGGGAGGGGTGTGTGGGAAGCCGTGGTGCAGAGCGGAGCTGCAGCAGCCAGCTGCTTACATATTCTGTCCAATTTGTTGTATTCTAGTGCTATAAGATGAGCTGCCTGGAGATTGCAGGTCCACCTGGTCCCAAGGGATACAGAGGGCAGAAGGTAAGTTAATCTAACCTGTGGAAAAACAATAATGCCCATGCCAGACACAGACACTACAGGATGCCCCAGATCCTACCTCAAGCTGCAGAAGCCTTCACAGGTGTAGCACCCAGGTGGGAAATAACTCCCCAGCATCTATCTTGGTCCTGGGAGGTTGCCATGCTGCAGTGAATGGAGCACACAGCCAGCACCAGTGTCTCCTCATGTCTGTGCTTAGGCTGATGCATTAACAGCACTGCATAGAGACATCTGAGCATTGGCACCTTCAGCACTTGAGGACAACAGGAGTGAGGCAGCAGTTGCCTTTGGTTCTCCCATCCTCAAAAGCAGTGCTCTCTTGTGTGCAGGCAGTACTATCCTTCTGCCTCCAGCCCTGTGTGCTCCCCTCCCCATACAGCTTTTCCCTGACTTCCCTGCAATAAACCAAGTCCCATTTCACCAGCACGCTGCCCCAAGCTCTGCAGGAGCAGCTGCTGTGAACCTGTTGCTCCCCAAAATCTTCATTTTCTCACAGCCAGAACTGAGCCCTGACTTATATTGTGGTTTTGTATTTTTTCTTCTTAGGGTGCAAAAGGAAACATGGGTGAGCCAGGATCTCCTGGGCTGAAGGGACGACAGGTGAGCTGTGGGAAGTGTGTCCCCCTGCCACAGTCCTGTGTTAGCTGGGGCCGCATCTCTGCTGTTCTTGAGCTAACTCTCTGTGCCTTCTTCCCTTCAGGGTGACCCAGGTATTGAAGGTCCAATTGGATACCCTGGTCCCAAGGTAAGAATCCCATAGCAGATGACTGAGCTCTTTGCATTTGTTGATTTTTAATAAAGCAAGGAGAGCTCTGCTACTCCCTCTCACCTGCCTCTTTTCCACTCGAGACCCTATGTGTTCCACTGTCTCCACTTATTATGATCCCGAGACACTAATAGTGTTTTTCCTCTTTTTTTGTAGGGTGTTCCAGGGCTGAAAGGAGAGAAGGTGAGAAAAAAGAGACCAAATGGCAGGTCTGGACACTTGGGGAGTAGGAGGGACACCTTTCTGTCACAAAGAAGAGGACTTTAGCTGTCATGGGGAGAATAACAACCTTATTAAATGTAATTGCAGACCTGGAGAGGGATTTTTAGGAACATCCCAAAGCCTGTGTCCTCCTTCAGGCATTGCACACGATCTTGTGAAGTGTTGAGATTTTTACTGAGCTAAATCGATGGGAGGGATGTAGGCACACTGGCTGACTCATGTCCTCTTCTTCCTTCAGGGCGAGATTGGATCTGATGGACGGAGGGTAAGAAAGGACATTTTCTATCTTGCATGTCATTAGAGCCTGGAGTGTGTGTTACCATATCACTGATCCCTCATTTTTTCCCCTTGATCCCAGGGTGCCCCTGGGTTGGCAGGCAGGAACGGCACTGATGGACAGAAGGTAATACCATTTGGGATCACTGTAATGTTGCTGCTGCAGTTTCATTTCTTCACCCACTCTTGTCCCCACAGGTCGTGTTGTTTCTCCTATCCCACACATTAGCTTTTTGTTTCAACTGAGCTTTCCATTAACTTACCCTGTAGAAATACGTGAGCTAGCTGGAGATTAATTAATTCAGATCACAGAAGTGCCATCTCTTCATCAGAAAGCTCTCTGAAGGAATGATACGTGTAGCCTGGGCTGTGCTCTGGCTGCAGGTGATCATCTGGGTGTATCTATCTCACCTTGAATGTTAGTGACTCCTGTAGGACATGTATGCAGAAAGTTTTGCAGAAATTTGGGTTTCAAGGCAGTTTTTCATATAATCTGAGACTTCGTCTCTAAGATACTGCTTGTTCTTAACATTAAATCCCTTAAGCCATGTTCAGGTACCTTGTAACAAGGTCCTTGTAATCCTCTGTCCCCTCTATGGTGAGTGTAGACCTCCCTTAGGTGTGCATGCCATGTGGAGGTACTGCAGCAGGATAGTCTGAGATTATTTCAGCTGGTGTTGTCCTCTGAGCAGCACACACTTGTTTTGCTCTGCACTTTCTTATACACCTAACCAAGTACATCTGTGAGATGATACCATTTCTTCCCACTCCCCAAATGCTTGCTGAAGTTCTGAAGCACAGAAGTCACTTCAGTCTCCACTGCTCTCAAGCTGGGGTGAGCCATGTAAGCACTGCTGGAAAAGCTGTTTCAGGGTGAAGACCAAGGTGGTCACTACTCTCACAGTGTCCATCAGGCAGTGTGGTTCCTGTGAACCTGAGCTGCTCTGGCATGAGAGGCACCATGAAGGATCAGCACAACTGTGGATGTGAGTGACCAACCACCAAATCCATCCTCAAGGTACATGTCCATCACCCAGGGCATGTGTGGAGGATGAGTGTGCTTGAATTCCCACCAACACCCATGCTACCAGCTGGGGATTTTAGGCTGCTTTCTTCTCTTCCATTTGTCTTTGCACACCACACTCCCATTTAAGGAGTACACTTGCTGTTTATGTTCTATCTGATGACAGGTATGGTCAGCAAGTTAGTTAAAAACTAGTAACTGTTAACAAGAAAAGTAATCTTTTCCTTCAGACACCTGCAGCTTCTCTGTCTTCTTTTCATACTATCTCTCCAGGGCAAGCTGGGGAGAATTGGACCACCAGGATGCAAGGGAGACCCTGGTGACAAGGTAGGAGTGCTGTACTCCTTCATTCAGCATGTCATTTGTGTAGCTACTGGATGAGTTGCACATGTAGAGAGATGCCAAATGAGAGGTTACTGGCTCATTTTCCTACTGATTGCATGATCTGATCCCAGGCATGAGATCCCCATAATGGGGAGCACAGCCTGATTTTTTTTTGTGCCTCCTTTCCATGGGTAAGTAAGGTGGGATCCCCAAGTGTCCCTCCCTTCCACACAGAGAGGAGTTGCTCCTTTTGTCAACACTAGCAACAAGAAAAAACTATTTTAGACTCTAGAGCAACTTTCTAAGCTAATTGATTTATTTGACAGGGAAAGCCTATAACATTGCCACTGCAAAAGGTGTGATTCTTTCTCTTCCCTCCCTAGGGCCCTGATGGCTACCCAGGAGATGCAGGAGACCAAGGTGAAAGAGGAGATGAAGGCATAAAGGTACAAGTGTTCTGAACAGCAAGCAGAGTGTGGGCAGAGGTCACCAGTAGAGAAAGCTAAACATCGTTGCCTGTATTTGCTCTTAAATTCTTTGCTAATCATGGAGCCCATAGGTTCTGGGATCTGGATCCCATCACCAGACCCAGGAGCCAAGGGAAGAGGCTTGCTCCTTTGGGTTATTGTGGTGCTTATCAGTGGTACAGAGCATCTTGCTGATGACATAGACAATGACCATTGCTCTCTGGATGTTTCAGGGAGATCCTGGCAGGCCTGGCCGCAGTGGACCCCCAGGACCTCCAGGAGAAAAAGGAAACCCGGTAAGTTCACACAGCATTCGGATGTCTCCAGTGTCTTACTAGGGTCATCTCCATGCAGCATGGAGCCAGAGCAGTATCAACTGCTGGTCATAGAGCAGCTGCAGCACAAAGATGACTGCTTACCAAGGCATCCTGTTCATTCTGCAAATTAGCCCACCAGCATGGAGAAAGCACAAGCCCCTGGGTGATCGAGTGAGCTTTCCCACTCTGCATGTCCTCACCAGTTCACTGGCAAATGTCATGTGGGCAACAGGAGAGGTGCCTGTACAACATCCCTGCAGCTGCCTAGAGCAAAATGAGAATGGGTCTTGAGTGCTTGTCCAGAGCAGAGCAAAGCAGTGAAAACAGACTTAGGAAGGTTTACCTTTCTAGCTGATCCACTGCACTGCAAGTTTCCTTCTCTTTCCATCTTCTCCTGAGTAAAAAGACCTTGTTTGGCTGGGGTTTCTGCTGCCACAGTCTCATGAGTTCCTCAGTCTTAGTGGCAGTGCCCATGTTTGCAGGCTGGTTTTATTCATGTGAGTAGCCTTTAATGGTTAATTGCTCTGAGATCTTACACAGGCTTTACCCACTGCAATTGACCTTGTAGCCAAAGGGGTTGCTATGCTGATGGCCAGTTACTTCAGACACAGTGGAGGACGCTGAAATAACCCTCTGTCTTTAGGAAGGGCTGGACAGATGCTGTAATGAAATGTCAACAAGCCTTTGCACTGGTTGGTGGAAAAATGGTGACACAGCACCACACTGCTGCAAGGCTGAAGCCTGTGCACATTCCTTGGACATGCAGGCATGGTGGATGTGTGGAAGCCTAAGTTGTGTGCTCATACTCTCATCTGATGAAGGGTAGACTACTTGACACAGAACAAGAGGGGTGTGTCTTCTGACAAACTGTATTTCTTTTTCTTCTTCAAGGGTATTCAAGGCAACCCTGGAGCTCAAGGGTCTACTGGAAGTAAGGGAAGAAAAGGTGAAATGGGACCTCCTGGACCCAAAGGAGAGCCTGTAAGTGTCTGAATACCTCTCTGGACAGTGGGAACACCACAGAATCATAATACAGTTTCATGGATGAGCTCTGAAAAACTGTCCCGTTTAGCCTGCTTGCCCTGCCTTCTGCATCCCACAAGATGTTCATATGCTGATCTCCTTTCCTCCCTCATCTTCACAGAGCAGTGCTTCCATAAACCTAAGCCTGATGTTAACCATTTCACCTTAGAGAAGCATCCTGTATTCCCTCCTAACCACAGATGCCTCTGTGGATGCCCAGGGACCCTTAGGCTGTGCTCTAGCAAGTTCTTCACAATTTTGGCTTCTTACAGGAGCTCAGAGTTGAAATCTGGTGGCTGTTGTGGCAGAGCTCTCAGAAAAGGGCAGCATCAAGTCAAGTCATGTCACAATATCATTGGTGCAATGCAGACCCAAGCTAATGTGATAGGGCACTACAAAATTTAGGAAGGGATTTGGAGATTATGTTCCAGGCAAAATACAGCAGCATGGCTCTACTGGCACCAAGACACCAGAGCCTAGCTGTCTTGTGTCCTTGTGTGAGATGTGACAAGGGAAGCAATGACAGATGAGCTGGAAGTAAAGCAGAGTCTCCAAATCTGAGGGAATGAACCCCTAGTGTTTGTGGTCACTGTAGTGAACACTCTCCTGAAATAATAGTCTGGCTGCAGCTTCCTCAAAGCTGAAGGTGAGATCCCCCAAGCACTGTCAGTGTGAATGTCCTGCTCACCTGTTGCCAGGCACATGCTGGCTAAGTGGGCTAGGAGATGTCTCTTGGGCAAAGATGGAGAAGACAAGGCAGCCAGGTATCACTGCCCAGGTTGCATCCATCTTCACATCCCATTTACGTGGCATATTGTGTCTACCAAGGGTCGACGTGGAGATCCAGGGACAAAAGGCAGCAAAGGCACTCTTGGGGCCAAGGGAGAAAGGGTGAGTAAAGCAACTGCCCAAACAATTGCAAATGAGCCTGAGACGCTTGGGACTGGTGCCTGTGATGCC
>VYZU01054545.1:6548-37527 GCA_013401355.1 Ceyx cyanopectus
TGTGTGAACTTCTAAGCTGCTTAAGCAGCTTCATCTATTTAGGGATCTAAATGTTTGTTTGCCTATAGGAAAAACATGTGAAAGTATCAAAGTATTCTGGAGAGTGCATCTATTCACTACAATGATGATCCCTAATCAAGCTCTTTTCTCTCTAAGAGAGTTAAACAAAAAATGAAAGCTTAAAAGGAAGAAAAAGGACAGAACTTTAATCAGACCAGCAAGAATCAGAAATAGAAAATACTCCTTACAGACACATTATGCTGATTTACTGATAACTGTTCTAAAGCACTAAAAAAAAAATAAAAAAATCCCAAACATCATGTTAAACTTGAAAGGTTCACTTCTTACATACAAAACTCCTTTCACTTCATAGTATATGAAATAACTACTGCTGTCCTCCTCTGCTCATAAATTAAAAGATACACCAAACAAAAGGGGTTGATGTAAATTGTCCAAAGCCACTGAGGGATTAGCTTTAATAGCAATAATTACAAATCAGGATGTCCACCATTCTACCACCACTCACTTCTATCAGTAGACAACAGTTTATCCTTGCAAGAGCTATCACATGGAAACAGAGTATGTGAGTGCATTTGAACAAGGTGTTTTCTATTAGACTGTGTAAAATGAGGAAAAGATGCTTTTGACAAGTGACATTTTCTATAGAGGAAGCTAATATTTTGACAGAAAATACTAACTCATTTCCTTTTAACATGTGGCTAAAAGGATAGTCCCTCTCTGAGAGGCTGGAGAGCTGCAGCTAGCACAGATCAACAGTTTATCCTCTGAAACTCTGTACTTCTCCAAAGAAAAACAGACTTGAAAATCCATTCCTTTCTACAACCCTTATGACTTGCCAGAGAACGAAAATACAAAAAAAAAACAACCCAGATAGTCTGAAGAATTCAAAACAGTTTTGGCCTTGATCTTTTCAAATAATTTTTTGTTTCCTCCTAGATGAAACTTTTTTCCCCCTCCTGGTTTTCAATGTTGCTATCTCAAAATTCCTTTGGACTTTACCAAGGCACCAGGCAGGTACCAAAGTGAAGCTAAATCCTGTGAAAATGAACTTTAGCTCTGTCCAAAACCACAAGTAGAAACAATTATTTATGAATAAAAAATGAATTAAAATAACTAATTATTTGAACTATATTTAGCAGACTACTAACATGCAATTACTGTATTTACTGCTTTGTCATCGAAATGAATTGTACACACAATATGCTAAGAAAAAAACCACTTTGTTTCTTCTTAAGCACATCTTTTCTCCCTTCACTGGTTGCCCAAAATTGAACTAAAAGCTAACACTGAGTGGAATTGTCGTGTGTAAGGATACACTACAAAATGATATTTAAATGCTGTAATCTCATTTCATGTTGATGAATTATCTGCAAATTAACACAAACCAATGGGAAAACTATCATGGCCATACAAAATCTATGAACTACCAAAATTTTTATTATTGCACATTAATTTCCACATACAAGGAAGAACATAGATCTCATTTTATGATCAATTACATTTACTGCCAAAATGAAGATGCTGTGATGGAAAGGAAACTCTAGATGACAGAGTAGATACTCTGGCACTCCCTAAAAAGTACATAAACATAGTATTAAAAATTCATTAGCTCGCATGAAAAAGGACTAAGGTTCTGTTACAGGAGCTAATAAAGTCCCAATGTTCTTTTCAGAAAGTGCAAGTACAAATTTTCTCCAACTGTTTGCTGCTTCTGCTGATGAGGAAGTAAAGATACACCTAAAGAAACCCAGAATATTATCACCACATTGCTTCAGAGTGCCCTTGCCTCACCACAACCAGAATAAAATCAGATAAAAGTATGTTGAAGATGGACTAGATCATCACACTAGTGCTAGTTGTTGAAGATGTACTTGATCATCACACAATTTGTGGCAGAAGGAAAGAGCCAGCAGATAAAGAAGTCAGGCAATTCATTTAGATATAATCATCTCAAAAAGCCAGACCACTTCCAGCTACCATAAGTCTGCTCTTGCATTGTGTTTTATGTGTAACACTTACTGGTTGCTGTTTCTAAAGAAAGGGAAATAAAACTATTTTTGTGTATACTTCCATCATCCAACCTGACAATTACCATGCTGTGGTGTTCCTCCTAGCAGTAGTTAGTTTATAATTTCACATTAATGAGAAGCTCATTAATATCCTCCTGACTCTTCAGGCTGCCCTATGCTCAACTCTGAAATAATGTACCAGGGGTAAAAATATCTTTACACGTGTCTTCTGCTTCTGTGTCAGATGCATGGTTTAGCAGGTCTATCTTTAAATGCATTAAGTCTGCTGTCCTCCAGAAAGTATTCAGAGGCAGGAGCTGGTGATCTCATTTCACTAAGTTTACAAAAATGCCCAAGCAGGAACACTTTGGTGGTTTGGCACTTTCTGACACTGACGTGACATATCTCAAGTGGCAGCAGCATTTAAAGGCATGACAATATTTACATCTATAAACAGCAGGAATAGTGAGGTTTTGTGAGGAAGTTCCAAGTGCTATTTTCAACTTGTAAGCTTCCTAGTCATACTGCTTATTCACAGCTTTAATAAACAATGATAAACATATACTGCCAGGCATAATCTGCTTTTCCACATTTACCATTACTATAAAAATGTCTCAGTCAGCACCCAAATGCAAGAGGTTTGTCAGAGAATAAATATCTTTTACTAAAACATATGACAGTTCAGATGAAAACTGCCCACAAACAAGCTCTTTTTCAGCACTCTAAATACAGAATGACCGATTCCCCAAGCATCTGAAAACTGGGTTTCAAGATTCACTAGGACAAATGTCAGTAAATAGTAGAAGAATAAAAGGGGACCTCACCAGTTGATGGGTTCATTTTTTGCTCTTGTCTGCAGCAAACCACCAAAACATCTCAGGCAGGGAGAGAAAGGCAGTAAAACAGACTTGTTTTAGGAGGATGGAGAACTCCCATCACTGCAGCACTTTAATAAACAGTCTAGACAAACACAGGTCAGGAATAACCTCTGAGTAACTGATCCTGCCTTGGGATGAACAACTCTCCTTTTATGTCTCGTGAAAAGAAGTAATTTGCCTTTTTTGATTTTGATATTTTCCTTCTAATTTCACAACTCCCAGATTTTTTCTTACATTTCAGAACACGTCAACAAGTTTTATTACAATATGTAACAAAAATGACAAGCTTCTTACTATGCATATTTATGCATCTTTTCCAGGATGGATAGTTTTTTCTTACAGGGGAAAGAAAAAAAAATCCTGTAAATCAATACAGATTATTTTTATGAGCACTAAACAGCTCAGCTCACTCTTACTCAACTCTTGAGAAAGCTGGTACAATCTACCACCATCTAATAGGTAGCTAAAAACACACATGGTATCTAAAATCCCTCATGATTTTAGGTAACAACTTTAAGCATATAGGAAAAGGCAGAAATGACAGAATACAGTCTCTTGCCATAGAGATGCTAGAAGAATAAGGCAATTATCTAGAAATTGCCCATCTGAGGAAACAAGAGAGTTCAAGACTGAGAATTTCATTTCATAGTGAGATTGAATTCCATAATTTATACTTGAGAGATGAGAACATTTTATAGCCCTCATCAATACAAAGAAAACTAGCATGGTTAAAATACTCAGTTAGGTCCTAAACTGCACTAAAGCCAGAAGCAACCACAAATAGATTGGACATCTGTCAATAAAATTTTTCTTAACTACAAAATGCTGCTTTATTTCACAGGGGTGTAACAAAGATGAATATATTAATAAGTGTGTGACACAGGCATTTTGGTAAAGAGGACCATACAAGCCCTGTAAACAGGTACAAAATACACTTAAGTTTGGTTTTGTGGTAGACTTTGTTTTCTGTGAGAAAAAGAGAAATCCAGGAAGGAACTTTGCAGCTACCTAAACAGCACTGTATAAAAGGTAATTTTATATGCCAAGTGTCATAAAAACTTCCTGGCAGCAGATGTGTAAACTCTGCACTGTGACTGCCACTTTATTTTACAAAGACAAGGATAAAGGTGCTCAAATTTTACTGAACAACTTACAAATTTGTGTGTTTCAGGACAGATGTGCCCCAGTTAGTTTATTTAGCCATTGCTCAACTGGAACCACAGAATGAACAACACCAGAAATGTGATGTGAATCCAGCTGAAACGTGGGTCTGAAGTGGTAAGATCATCATGCCCTTGCTTTGTGGGTAAAAACACACAAAATTACAAGTTTTAACTACTGGAAAAGAACCTCTGAAATAATACGGATATCTGAAGTGTATATTTTAATGACATATTCATCCAGGGAACATAAAAATCATCCTAACATGCTCCTATTACAAAGATAAATACCAGGATTAGTTAGGGTTTGGGGTTTTTTTGTTTGTTTTCAATCCCAAGGTTATTTTGAGTTAATCTCAATTTGCTCTGCAGTGTAATATTATTTTTCTAAATAAAATAAAATGGGAAAATCGAATGAATCCCATAGACAGAGAAAAGCAGTTTTAAAGCTCATGTTATAAGGCCACATGTTAGGTATTCAGCTGGGACAGATGGAGCAGTGCATTGAAACAGCAGCAGAAAAAACTTCATGCTCAAAAGCAACTCTGTTCATAAAGAGCAAGTGTGCAACACAGCAAAATTTATCTACAGAATGTTTGACATTAACAGAATTTCTCCTTTACACTTTCCTTAAAAGCTAGCAACACATTCTAAATACATTAGTTATACAGCAAGTAGGTAAGTAAACACAAAAAGACAACAAAAAAACAACCAACCAACCAAAAAAAACCATTGCAAGAAAAAAAGAATAAGTAAAAATATATCTTTAGTATGAAGTTCTTGAGCAAGTTAACATTGCCAAAGTGTTCAAAAGACTTAGGACAAGACAAACACTTAAAAAATGGACTGAGTCAGCAGAATGTGCTCAACAGAATTCAATGAAAATTAATTCTGAGAGAAGTAAACAGAAGATGCACCTATTGTCATGTTTTCACTCCTGACCACGTAGGTTTGATATCACTTTTTGTTTTGCATGCACACAAAAAAACTATTTGCAATAAATTTAACCCTGATGAAAGATGCCAGATTGATAGCCCTAGGAACTGAGTTTCTCTGTGTACACAGAACAGATATAGCACAGAGCAGAGTTTGTACCCCTGCCAAAATGCCTTGCAATACACCACTTATGCAACAGTCTTCACCCTTTGACCCTCCACTGAAAATGGCAAAAATATTGCTGCTTAGTGTTCATGAGAAGGGAAAATAAGATGTGGACAGCTATTTGCATCAGTAGGGACAGAATTCCAGGCATCAGCTCATTGAAAAATATTTATTTCTGTGCTGAATGGCTCTTTTGTCAGCTGTGAAGTTCTCTGCTGTGTTTGTAAGGCTGCAAAGTCAACCTGCACCTGGTGTGAAAATGCTTTCCTATTAAACTGAGCATTATTACAACAGCAAAATATCAAAGAAGAGGTTTTACATAATTCTTTTTCAAATAAGCTTAAATTAACATACATAACCATAAACGTAGTGCTCAGAAACAATCTCAAAGGAGAAATAACATGATAGTTTCACTTAATTGCTACCTGAGCACTCACTCTCCAGTGATCTGCACCACTTTTGATCTAGACCAATTTTAATGGAGAGTAATTCCCTATTAATCAGGTTTTCTGCACCAGGCTGGAAGCTACACTGTCACATGCAGCAGGCAGGCTTCCAAGGAACCTTGGATTCTTATTTCCTTACTACTAATAGCTTGGCCAAACAGCCAAAATAACTCCACCCCAAATCCAAGTGTTTGTTGTCAACAGATAACACAAAAGCAGTAAGTTAGGGTTTATAAAGCACAGTGGCTCTAAACACAAAATTGCTGATCTGATTGTAGAGAACACTTTTCACTTAGAAGGAAGATGTCCAACAACCCACAGGTTGCAAATTTACTGGATCTCAAACTAGATTGTAGCACAAAATGAAACACTTTTTCAGTCCTTGGGATGAATCCTTTATGCTTGTAAGGGGGTAAGGGAAAAGGGATAAAGAATGAGGCTCCTCATTTGATTCTGCTGCCCAGGGAGGTGGCTGAGTCACCAACCCTGATGTGTTTAAAAGCCATAATAGATGCAGAGCTTGTGGATATGGCTTAGTGGTGGACTTGGTGGAGTGGGATTAATGGATGGACTTGATCTTAAAGTTCTTTTCCAACCTGAATGTTTCTATGATTTTACTCTCTGCTTGATTTTTAAAAAATAATTCATCCAAGAGACAGTTTTCCTGTGCACTTACAGCACTTCTGAAGAAATCTTTGGCCACTCCTTCTACTATTTCCCTCAGTCACCTCCCAAGGTATTATGACAGGATTATTGAAGTATGCTGAATAAATTAAGTTAAAATTATAATTGTGTAACATGTACTGTTCAAAAACAAATGACAAAACAAAAACAACCATCAATCAATANTTCAATGCAATGCTCCTATTACAAAGATAAATACCAGGATTAGTTAGGGTTTGGGGTTTTTTTGTTTGTTTTCAATCCCAAGGTTATTTTGAGTTAATCTCAATTTGCTCTGCAGTGTAATATTATTTTTCTAAATAAAATAAAATGGGAAAATCGAATGAATCCCATAGACAGAGAAAAGCAGTTTTAAAGCTCATGTTATAAGGCCACATGTTAGGTATTCAGCTGGGACAGATGGAGCAGTGCATTGAAACAGCAGCAGAAAAAACTTCATGCTCAAAAGCAACTCTGTTCATAAAGAGCAAGTGTGCAACACAGCAAAATTTATCTACAGAATGTTTGACATTAACAGAATTTCTCCTTTACACTTTCCTTAAAAGCTAGCAACACATTCTAAATACATTAGTTATACAGCAAGTAGGTAAGTAAACACAAAAAGACAACAAAAAAACAACCAACCAACCAAAAAAAACCATTGCAAGAAAAAAAGAATAAGTAAAAATATATCTTTAGTATGAAGTTCTTGAGCAAGTTAACATTGCCAAAGTGTTCAAAAGACTTAGGACAAGACAAACACTTAAAAAATGGACTGAGTCAGCAGAATGTGCTCAACAGAATTCAATGAAAATTAATTCTGAGAGAAGTAAACAGAAGATGCACCTATTGTCATGTTTTCACTCCTGACCACGTAGGTTTGATATCACTTTTTGTTTTGCATGCACACAAAAAAACTATTTGCAATAAATTTAACCCTGATGAAAGATGCCAGATTGATAGCCCTAGGAACTGAGTTTCTCTGTGTACACAGAACAGATATAGCACAGAGCAGAGTTTGTACCCCTGCCAAAATGCCTTGCAATACACCACTTATGCAACAGTCTTCACCCTTTGACCCTCCACTGAAAATGGCAAAAATATTGCTGCTTAGTGTTCATGAGAAGGGAAAATAAGATGTGGACAGCTATTTGCATCAGTAGGGACAGAATTCCAGGCATCAGCTCATTGAAAAATATTTATTTCTGTGCTGAATGGCTCTTTTGTCAGCTGTGAAGTTCTCTGCTGTGTTTGTAAGGCTGCAAAGTCAACCTGCACCTGGTGTGAAAATGCTTTCCTATTAAACTGAGCATTATTACAACAGCAAAATATCAAAGAAGAGGTTTTACATAATTCTTTTTCAAATAAGCTTAAATTAACATACATAACCATAAACGTAGTGCTCAGAAACAATCTCAAAGGAGAAATAACATGATAGTTTCACTTAATTGCTACCTGAGCACTCACTCTCCAGTGATCTGCACCACTTTTGATCTAGACCAATTTTAATGGAGAGTAATTCCCTATTAATCAGGTTTTCTGCACCAGGCTGGAAGCTACACTGTCACATGCAGCAGGCAGGCTTCCAAGGAACCTTGGATTCTTATTTCCTTACTACTAATAGCTTGGCCAAACAGCCAAAATAACTCCACCCCAAATCCAAGTGTTTGTTGTCAACAGATAACACAAAAGCAGTAAGTTAGGGTTTATAAAGCACAGTGGCTCTAAACACAAAATTGCTGATCTGATTGTAGAGAACACTTTTCACTTAGAAGGAAGATGTCCAACAACCCACAGGTTGCAAATTTACTGGATCTCAAACTAGATTGTAGCACAAAATGAAACACTTTTTCAGTCCTTGGGATGAATCCTTTATGCTTGTAAGGGGGTAAGGGAAAAGGGATAAAGAATGAGGCTCCTCATTTGATTCTGCTGCCCAGGGAGGTGGCTGAGTCACCAACCCTGATGTGTTTAAAAGCCATAATAGATGCAGAGCTTGTGGATATGGCTTAGTGGTGGACTTGGTGGAGTGGGATTAATGGATGGACTTGATCTTAAAGTTCTTTTCCAACCTGAATGTTTCTATGATTTTACTCTCTGCTTGATTTTTAAAAAATAATTCATCCAAGAGACAGTTTTCCTGTGCACTTACAGCACTTCTGAAGAAATCTTTGGCCACTCCTTCTACTATTTCCCTCAGTCACCTCCCAAGGTATTATGACAGGATTATTGAAGTATGCTGAATAAATTAAGTTAAAATTATAATTGTGTAACATGTACTGTTCAAAAACAAATGACAAAACAAAAACAACCATCAATCAATATTAAGAGTAAATCTCAAGATTACATTTTTATCAGTTAATGGTAACATTAACACATGCTAACAAAATTAATCCATATTCTGAACCAAACAAGAGATTTAATGACACAAGAAAAAAAAAATAATCCTGCAAATTCTACTGAATTTGTACTTAAAATGATGTATGGGCATAAAGGTTTGAAAAACTTGAGTTCAAGAATTATGTACTTCAGGAATCCCCCTTCCTTCAAAGCACTTGGCAATATTTACTATGGCTAAATGGTTATTACATAGCAAAATAATACTGAAAGCCAAATTCTTTAATATTAACCTAAAAGGTAACATTTGCATTTACATTCATTTGGCTTCATCTAAAATACATTCACAACCATTCAGAAGATGAATATCTCTTTATTGATCTTTTTGACCAATAAACCTAATGAGCTCCTTTCCTTCAAGCATAGGCTGGAATCCAAACAAACAGGTAACTCTCTTGATTCCTTCTCTATTTCAAAAAGCAGTAATTAGGAGGAAACAATTCCAAAGCAACCAATTTAAATTACAAAGACACAAGCCTATACGAGCTAAGACTGCAAATTCAAACTTTTGCATGTGGCAATAGCTGGATTAAATCAGAAAATATCAGCCACAATCAGCCACTAACTTAAAAACAAGTGTTTGGATGTCCCTGGGATACACTTTTAATGTATTAAACAATTTCCTGTGTTGAAACGTTTAAAACTAAACAAAAGTACAAAACTTACCATTTTCCTAAGGTTTCAATAGTTTTTCAAGGATAATGATGAGGTCAGAAAGAGGTAGTCCTTTAATGAATGTAAGATTCAGTATATAGCTGACAGCTCTAAGGGGAGAAATAAAATTCATACATTTATCCTACAGATTTCTATGGTTCAGTGCAGGCAAGTGCTAGGTTAAGGTAAACAAAAATATGAAGTAAAGTGTATATATAATTTCTAGTACTATGAACAATACCACACATTTTGGCTTTACTTAGCAAATGCTCCTTTGCATAATCACAATTACTCTGAACAACCCATTCAGAGATGACTGTAGCATCCCCGAGTGCTCTGACAATAAAAAAAATTCCAAAATTCTTTCATTAATTTAAAAAATACATCTAATACAACATGGTAATAGAGTAGCTATAGCTAATCCTTCTGTGGCCACTATCAATAAACTTTGGTAAAGAATGCTGAATTAGGACATTACCAAAATTTGCTCTAAGAAAACCAAGTTCTGCTTGATGTTCTGAAAGTCCTATTACTGAATTATCAGACTAATTAGTAAGGGTGGAAAAAAAAAAGCTATTAAAAACATAAATCCAGTTTAAAAATGGATTGAGGTCTATCCCATGATCCAGTGGCACAGTCTGCCCGTTTCCCTTAAGGCACAGAGAAGACTACTGCAGCACTCTGGAAAAGATGAGAGGATTTGAAGCTGCAGGTATGAAGAACTGTTGCATTTAATCTTTCCTAAATTCATCCCAGCCACATGCAGGGCTGCCGACCAGAAAACAGGAAAGCCACAATGACTCTGTCCTAGGTTCTGCTGAACAGAGCTACTGCAAACAAAAAGACCTCGTGTAGAAGGAAGGCGTGCCTCGATTTCTCACTTTGCAAAGAGAGAAACCAACTATAAGAAACGAAGCACACAAAGTGATACAAAAAGGCTATTTTCAAGCTGTTAATTCTGAATAGATTCGGTGATGACCAAATCCCTCTCGCCTTCTGCCCAAAGCAGGCAGGGAGCAGGTAAACGCATCTGGGAGGATTCTCCCTTTCCCGAGATCTCCATCGCACCGCGGCCACTCACGGACACCCGCACACGTGGCCTGAACGACGGGCTCCAGATTCACAGAAGTCGAAGAGGTTTTGAAGACGATCCTACAATTATTTCCCGCTCGGTCATTAAGGAAACTATTGAAAAGGTAAAGTCGCTGCCATTGAATCCCCGGGTTTACCATCAACGCAATCGCAAGCAGGTACCGGGCAGAAAGAAGCCGGTGAGGAGCTGATGCGGGAGATCTGCCGGGCCAGGATCCTGCACCTGCTGAGGGCGGCGGGGAGATGCAAAGAACCGAGTCCCGAAGTGACTATTTAGCTGCGGACGCGGAGATCAAAGCCGCCCGCGAAACGCCCAGACAAACCTCAAACTAAATACGTAGCTCCTGGGACTTCCAACAACAAACGCGGAGCGGAGAGCGTTTCTTAACCTCCGCGTCCTGAGCGACCGAACACCGACACGCGGCTTCTCCACGTTCTTTGCTCCAGGGGCACCGCTGCGGGCGGAGGAGCCGCAGCGCCCGCACTTGGCCATCCCGGCTGAGGCGGGCGGCGAGCTCAGCCCGCCCGGTACCAGACTCCGCCCGCCGCGTTCGCTCGTCTAGGAGCGGAGCTTCGCCGCCGTCGGGCGGGCGGCGGGAAGGTGCCGTCCCTGCCGTATCGGGACTGCGGGAACGGCACCTTTCCACCCCCGGCGCGGCGGCCTTCGCCCAGCCAGGCGGCCTTCACCCCCCTCCGTAGCACCCGGTCGCGGCCGGGACGAGCAGAAGGCGGCGGCGGTGCGCGGCACTGGGGAAAACATCTCCCTTTTCCCCCTCCTCCTCCTCTGCCGCCGCCGGAGAAGCCCCTGTCAGCTCAGCTCAGCTCACCTCAGCTCCGCTGCGGCTCGGGCGGCCGAGGCCCGCCACTCGGCATGGCTCGGGGGGCAAGGGGGATGGTGCCGCCGCCGCTGCCGCAGGCTGCCGGCGGTGCAGGGGCTGGCACCCTGGAGAGGACGACGGGACCAGAGACACCGCCGATAGAGCGGAAGAGCGCTAGAGAGGCCACGGAGAGGCGGAAGTGACGCTCCCGTTGCCGCGGCGATCGCGCACCCGGAGCCGTGCGGCGTGGGGCAGGTGGCGGCGGCTCGGTGATGCTGGCAGGCCGGGCCCCGCGGGCCGCCCCCGGCTGCTGCCGCCGCCTCCTGGCGAAAGCTCTGGCGGCGGGGCTGCGGGTGCCGCTATGCGGGCTGCCTTCGTGCTGGGTGACGGCGACGCGGGCGGCGGGGCAGTGGCCGAGCCCGGCCCTGCGGGTGCCGGAGGCGGCAGAGACGGAGCAGCTGGTGCAGCAGTTGCAGCGGCGCGGGAAGAAGTTCCGCCGCTTCATCGCCTGCCCGCAGCTGGCGAGCACCGTGCAGCGCTGTCTGCAGGATGGAGCCGGCCCCCAGCCCGTCTTGCTCGAGTTCGCTCCCGGTAAGTTGCACTGAGACTCCGGCCGTCCTCTAGCCGCCATCCTTTTGCCCGCCGGCGTTGGGCCCCTCCGGCGTTTCCCCGGCCCTGGGGCCGCGGCGGTGCTCGGCGTGTCCCAGTGACCTTGCGGGGTCAGCGGGAGCCGCTGCCCTCAGCGGCTGCGGTAACGGCCACGCGGCTGGGTGGTGGCTCTGGGGGAAGGGGACGGGGCCCCGCATGGATTACGGGCGGGTCCCGCGGCACCGAATCCGCGCTTGCGGCTACCCCGGCCCGCCGAGCTGGTGTCCTCAGGGCGGGCGGTAGCGACCGGCAGGGACGCCCGGGTGGAGTGGCGGGAGCGGCCCATTTATGCAGAGCTTGAGGGGCAGTGAGTTACTTACTGCTCAGACTGGAGCCTTGACTCATTACTCTTAAACTTTGCTACAAAATAGAGATGTAAATTTCTGCCCAGGTTAGTATTTTTAGTTTGGTAGGTGAACTTTGTGAGTAAAAGCACGCCTAAAACTGTGGGCGGGTACGCAGCTGCCTCTCTGCTGTTAATATTTATTTTACATTTCTGCAGAGGGCGTTTTATCTGTAGAGATAATATGGGTAAGGTTTCAAAGTTTCAAACTCTTTGTGTTTAAACAAACACAAGTTCTCTCATGTTGAAGGTGGTATGTCTTGCGTGTTTTGATGGAAAAGCACTAAAGGAAATCACTCAGAAAAAATAACTTACTATTTTTAAATTTTTCTTCCTTTAGGTCCTGGAATCTTGACCAGAACTCTACTCAATGCAGGTGTTAGAGTGGTAGCTCTAGAAAGTAACTCAGCTTTTATTCCAAATTTACAGGTATGCTTTTGATTTGGTAGCACATTTCAGAGTCACAGAGTGTTAGGGGTTGGAAGGGACCTCGAAAGATCATCTAATCCAACCCACCTGCCAGAGCAGGATCACCTAGATCAGGTCACACAGGAACACGTCCAGGCAGGTTTTGAATGCCTCCAGAGAAGGAGAGTCCACAAGGAAAATAAGAAATTAACCTGCAATTGTTCACTAATTGTTGTAGCAAAAACTAATTAGCCAGGGAATTAGCCATATTCCAATAAATAGTTCCATGCATAAATTTGAGGCTAATACTAATCAGAGTCATTGTGTGTGTGTTTAAGCAAGATGCCTGTAGCTAATGTTAAGAAATTTGTAAAAAATCACAGTATCAGGGGTTGAAAGGGACCTTGGAGATTGAGTTCAACCTCTCTGCCAGGCATATTTTAGTTATTCTCAGTATGCCAGTATTATTTAATCTATTGTCCTGAAAATCAAAATACTTCTATGTGTTGTCAAGTGCTGTTCACCTTGGGTTTGTGTAGCTTCAAATGTGCTCAGGCATAGAGCCATAGAAGCTGCACTAGAAGGATTGTGTTGCAGTACTGGAGAGATTTGGGACCAAAGACTCTCACCTGATTTAAAATGCAAATAAAACACATTATCTCTGCATGTATGAAGAATTCCAGTTGTAAATTATTAAATGCAATGGTTTGCTTAGTTAGCTTTTGGGGTTTTTGGCAAAACACTGAAGAACACCTTACTAGTTTAAGAATGTGTTTTAAAGCCCCAGTTAACAACAGAAAAGCATTGAAAAGCCCTGTGTGGTGAAGGAAGCTGCACTTCTTAGCCATGAGAAGCAGCTCAGAGATTTGACTCTTGTTGACTGGGTAACAATTTTAGGTGGTGCTTGTACATTATTTTGTTCTTGTTTGGGTTGGGTGTTTTGCAAAGCAGATTACTGCATCCAAATTTCTTCAACTGAAACTCATTCTGTTCAGTCCCTAGAGAACAGCCTGGATGGACAATTAAAGGTACTTTATGGTGACTTCTTCAGACTGGATCCTTTGAGGACTGGAATGGTGAAACCTCCTGCTATGTTTTCTAGTGAACTTTTTGAAACCATAGGTGTAGCAGCAGCTCCTTGGAGTGCAGGTATATGTATATGATCACACATGTTACAATTACATTTGAAGGGTGCAGAGGCAGTTTGGCAAAATCTTTGGGATTTGCTTGAGGTGTATGTTGTATTTAATTTAAATGCTGGATTAATGGATA
Organism: Ceyx cyanopectus; assembly: GCA_013401355.1. Classification (NCBI taxonomy): domain Eukaryota; kingdom Metazoa; phylum Chordata; class Aves; order Coraciiformes; family Alcedinidae; genus Ceyx; species Ceyx cyanopectus. Next base: position 20,459 of record VYZU01054545.1, read on the forward strand.
GTATTTTCTACACTTCATCTGTATTTAGGTTCTGGATAGTTTCAAAAAACCCTTGTGGCATTATAACATATAAGGTGCTTGCCTGTCTATATTAAATGTTTAGTCTAATGCAAGCTGGCCTTAGCTTTGACTAAAGCTTGGGTTATAGTAATTCCTGAACAACATGAGCTAATGATGGACTTAATTTTCTTAATTGTTTGTAGTTAAAACATTAGCATTAATGAGAGTGTCTAGTAAATATTGCAAAATTTTAAAGATACTTTTGCACACTGTTGAAACAGATGTACCTCTGAAAATTTTTGGAATCTTACCACAAAGTAAGGAAAGGAACAGACTTTGGAGGCTTCTCTTTGCCCTGTATGATTGCAGTTCCATATACAGATATGGAAGAGTAGAACTCAACATCTTTATAAGTGAAAAAGAATACAAGGTATGTGTGAGATTTTACAGGTAGCAAAGTAGTACTTCACAGAGCACAAAGCCATTTTTTGATGTATAATTGCTTTTGCTAGTAAATTTATTTTTCTGTCAGATTTTTAAAGTTTTTTCTGTTTCCCACTTGTTCCCTGTTGTCACATAACCACAGATCTTAGCAGTGTGAAGACAGGTCCTTGAGGTTATGCAGCAGCAGAGTAGCTGCTTTCATTGTAACTGGTATGGTGCCCAAATTCTGTAACATGCCCTTGCAACAAAATTGTTTATTAGTTGCAAGTAATTAAAAAATCTAATGTAAAGGATTCAGAGTTATTAAATCCTATACTTAGTGAAATGCACTTGTCCTCTTGAGCCACTTCTGCGTGCAGGAATAAAAATAAAAGATGCAAAATATGAGTGATTTAAACCCTTTTTTATTGAGGTTCTGTACACTAAGGTGCAAAGCAGCTTTGTGGGTTGCTTGTTGCTAATTTACACTGTCCCAAACCTCTAGAACTGTACTTGGGAGTCCAGAGGTACCTTTTCTTTCTGTGAAACTTTGAGGGTGATACTGAAGTAAGCAAAGACTTTCAGGTGTGCTTACACAACCTGTTTTTTTACACAACCTTTTTAATGCACTACAAAAAAAAAGTTTTAAGTATAGTCTTCTGCAAAATGACAGGTTGGACACCACTGAAATATCCACTTAAACTGTATGGTTTTAATGACTGGATTTTTGAGCAAATAGAGGGCATCCTATTCATTTAATGCAGTCACTGTTTTTTTATTGTTTTACTGTGAAATAAGTTTTTATTAAGTCTTACTGCCCTAAGAGTTGTCTGATCTGTAATATTGATCAGGATGATGACTGTGCAAGCTGCTTAATGGTCAGTGAGGTCACCTGATGTTTGGCTTACTTCTGTGTCTTGTTTGGAATATTATCTTATCAATATGAGCTGAACTCTGCCCTTTTAAGGTTTTTATGCAAAATACAATCCCTGTTTCTCTTCTGTGTGAAAATTCTCTGCCTTAAGAGGGACCAGAGGGTATAAACTGGAGATTCCTACACAGTTCAGTTATCCAAATAGCTGATGTGAAGAAATACTGACTGCCATGTCTTCTAATCATGTGTTCTAAGATGTACTAAAATATCACAAACTATATTTTGAGGCTTAATGTAACTTTACCTTGGAAATTTAGACAACTATGATTTTTTTAATACTTGCTACATATATAAGGATTTTGCTTAGATAAAGAAGCAGCATTTGTTTTTGCAACAAAAGTGCTCTTTCTTTGTCATTTTTTTTAGGTATTAACAGGAAAGCCTGGGGATGTGAGGGCTTACAAAGCATTTAGTGTACTTTGGCAAGTAGGATGTGAAATTCAGCTACTGCACATGGTAAGATTTCTATACCAGCTGACATGATTAAATACTATGGACATGTTTTTAGAAAATAATTTATAGTGTTTTGCTACTGTAAATTAATTGGAAGGTAATTTAAAGTTTAAACTAGTTGGAGAAGTGTTGAAAACTGATTTATAGGAAAGAGATGTTGTAAGAAAGATCTTTGTGAGACTGGAAGAGTGCTCTTCCAGTCTGCCAGAGTCTTCTTGCTCTTATATCCTCTGCATGTTGCCATCATATATGTGTTCAATTTCCTGAGCTGTGCTTGATAGAAATACTTCTTTGAGTCCTGGTGCCTTTATATTCTAAGCTCACCTGCTTCTCTTGCTAGTCAGCAGCTACCTGACCTTGTCAAACATGCTATGGTTTAGTTTAAAAAGTTTTTTTATGTTGTCCTGCCACTTCCTCATGAGCAAAAAAATCTTTCATTTATGCTCTTTTTGTTTGGTCTTTTTCTAGAAATTTACCTTCATAGTTTAAAAGTTTTACTAATCTAAAATGCAGAGTTTCACTATCAGTTGTCTTCCAAATACCTTCTAATACCAGCTACATATTAATGTAAATATTAAGGAGTTGAAGAGTCAGATGATACTTGTTAAAGATGGTCACCTGACTAATAGGAATGAAGAAAAAGTGGAGGCATTAAATGTGTTTTTTTGCCTCAGTCTTTAACAATACTTACAACTCTTGGGCTGCCTGGTCCAAGGAGCATGGCTATGGGAACAGTTGCTTTCCATTTGTAGACACTGAAAGACATGACACTAACATGGTCAGGCAGTTGGACTAGCTGAGTGTTTTAAGTCCCTTCCAACTGAAATGATTCTGTTCTGTTCCATCTAAGCACTTCAATTCCTTAACATATTTTTCCCTCCCACAGGAACCTTGGTCATCATTTTTAACTAACATGAAAAATGGGGGACTGGGAATACCAAAAAGTATGGTAAGAGAATTGTGTGCAAAGCTGAACCACTTTAATTAAAGGTTAAAATAACTGTAACAGCATTTAAAAATGTATTTTTTTTAAGAAGTGTTCTATTTAAAACTTAGAGAAGCATGTAGATGCATCAGAGGTGCATCAGATAGTCTTGTGACTCTCTCAGTAACTTCTTTTTCATATCTGCCTGCTTGAACAAAAATGTTACTACAGTTAATAGCCCAATCAGTGTGCTCCTGGTTCTGACTAAATTGGTTATTCACATGTCCAGTGTAGATTTCGTGTGCCAATTAATAGCTAGAAAGTGTGAATCTCAAAGCTTAAATCTTTAAAGCAGAAAAATACCTTGTATGANAAATAAAAGATGCAAAATATGAGTGATTTAAACCCTTTTTTATTGAGGTTCTGTACACTAAGGTGCAAAGCAGCTTTGTGGGTTGCTTGTTGCTAATTTACACTGTCCCAAACCTCTAGAACTGTACTTGGGAGTCCAGAGGTACCTTTTCTTTCTGTGAAACTTTGAGGGTGATACTGAAGTAAGCAAAGACTTTCAGGTGTGCTTACACAACCTGTTTTTTTACACAACCTTTTTAATGCACTACAAAAAAAAAGTTTTAAGTATAGTCTTCTGCAAAATGACAGGTTGGACACCACTGAAATATCCACTTAAACTGTATGGTTTTAATGACTGGATTTTTGAGCAAATAGAGGGCATCCTATTCATTTAATGCAGTCACTGTTTTTTTATTGTTTTACTGTGAAATAAGTTTTTATTAAGTCTTACTGCCCTAAGAGTTGTCTGATCTGTAATATTGATCAGGATGATGACTGTGCAAGCTGCTTAATGGTCAGTGAGGTCACCTGATGTTTGGCTTACTTCTGTGTCTTGTTTGGAATATTATCTTATCAATATGAGCTGAACTCTGCCCTTTTAAGGTTTTTATGCAAAATACAATCCCTGTTTCTCTTCTGTGTGAAAATTCTCTGCCTTAAGAGGGACCAGAGGGTATAAACTGGAGATTCCTACACAGTTCAGTTATCCAAATAGCTGATGTGAAGAAATACTGACTGCCATGTCTTCTAATCATGTGTTCTAAGATGTACTAAAATATCACAAACTATATTTTGAGGCTTAATGTAACTTTACCTTGGAAATTTAGACAACTATGATTTTTTTAATACTTGCTACATATATAAGGATTTTGCTTAGATAAAGAAGCAGCATTTGTTTTTGCAACAAAAGTGCTCTTTCTTTGTCATTTTTTTTAGGTATTAACAGGAAAGCCTGGGGATGTGAGGGCTTACAAAGCATTTAGTGTACTTTGGCAAGTAGGATGTGAAATTCAGCTACTGCACATGGTAAGATTTCTATACCAGCTGACATGATTAAATACTATGGACATGTTTTTAGAAAATAATTTATAGTGTTTTGCTACTGTAAATTAATTGGAAGGTAATTTAAAGTTTAAACTAGTTGGAGAAGTGTTGAAAACTGATTTATAGGAAAGAGATGTTGTAAGAAAGATCTTTGTGAGACTGGAAGAGTGCTCTTCCAGTCTGCCAGAGTCTTCTTGCTCTTATATCCTCTGCATGTTGCCATCATATATGTGTTCAATTTCCTGAGCTGTGCTTGATAGAAATACTTCTTTGAGTCCTGGTGCCTTTATATTCTAAGCTCACCTGCTTCTCTTGCTAGTCAGCAGCTACCTGACCTTGTCAAACATGCTATGGTTTAGTTTAAAAAGTTTTTTTATGTTGTCCTGCCACTTCCTCATGAGCAAAAAAATCTTTCATTTATGCTCTTTTTGTTTGGTCTTTTTCTAGAAATTTACCTTCATAGTTTAAAAGTTTTACTAATCTAAAATGCAGAGTTTCACTATCAGTTGTCTTCCAAATACCTTCTAATACCAGCTACATATTAATGTAAATATTAAGGAGTTGAAGAGTCAGATGATACTTGTTAAAGATGGTCACCTGACTAATAGGAATGAAGAAAAAGTGGAGGCATTAAATGTGTTTTTTTGCCTCAGTCTTTAACAATACTTACAACTCTTGGGCTGCCTGGTCCAAGGAGCATGGCTATGGGAACAGTTGCTTTCCATTTGTAGACACTGAAAGACATGACACTAACATGGTCAGGCAGTTGGACTAGCTGAGTGTTTTAAGTCCCTTCCAACTGAAATGATTCTGTTCTGTTCCATCTAAGCACTTCAATTCCTTAACATATTTTTCCCTCCCACAGGAACCTTGGTCATCATTTTTAACTAACATGAAAAATGGGGGACTGGGAATACCAAAAAGTATGGTAAGAGAATTGTGTGCAAAGCTGAACCACTTTAATTAAAGGTTAAAATAACTGTAACAGCATTTAAAAATGTATTTTTTTTAAGAAGTGTTCTATTTAAAACTTAGAGAAGCATGTAGATGCATCAGAGGTGCATCAGATAGTCTTGTGACTCTCTCAGTAACTTCTTTTTCATATCTGCNGAAGGTAATATCTTTTACAGTTGTTCCTGTCTTCATCAATAAAATCAAGTTGTTTTTTTTTTTTTTTAGAGAAGTAATTATATTCCTTCATATAATATATTTTTAATATGAATAATATAAAACCATGTTTACTTACTATTTGTTTCTACCCTCCCCAGAAAACTGCTATGGTAGTATATTGAGTGTTGTTTGAAGCATCAATTTACTGTACAATTTAAGTGGCTGTAAGAGAATATAGGTGACTGGGTATACCTTACACACTGTGGTAAGTCACTGTAAAGCCACACAGAGAGGCCTGTCAGGTGCTTTATGTAAGATGTATTCTTACAACCTTAGAAGTACAGATATGAGATCTATTGGATGATACATTGCTGCAAATACAGAAGTATGTTTAATTCATTTAAAGATTCTACTCCCTCCCAATTGCATAAAATCCTCAGATTGCAATATTGTTTTAGTATTCTAGCTGATGTAATCTAATACCTTGCATACTACAGGAATACTACAGATCATATAACCTCTGGAAAAGCCACATCAAGCCTGTATTGTGTCTTTCAACCAAGAAAGTTTGATCTTAAAAAATAAAACCAAAATGATGCTATGCCTGTATTTTTTCCTATATTCTTTCCTGTTTGGGGACTTGTCAGTGACTTGTTTTGTTTCTCTTGCAGTGGCTGCCAAATGAACATTTATGTTTGGTACGACTGACTCCTCGGAAAAATCTGTTTACCAGAGGCTTGAAACCCACAAATGCATCTCTGTTTGTTTTCATGGTGAAACAGTATCTTGCTAAACCGAAGGCTAGACTTACTGATAGATTAAAGTAAGTAAGAAAAAGTTGCCCTCTTCAGAGAAATACAGGGAAAATATTAATATATTGTCAAAGCAGTATTTATTGGTAGCTGAAATAGAGCTTTGTTTTGGTTTTAGTTAATAATCTACATGTAGAATAGAAGGTTGCATTTTTGCAACCCACAACACCATAGTTTGGGCACTGTTCCTGACCTGTATTCACAGGTGATAAAAACTGACATTTGACAGGAAGGTTGACAAATTTAGAATGCAGAAGAGCACTAATTGGCTGTACCTCCAGTGGCAGTGAGGTCATGTATCTGCAGGAAGTTTTCTCTCTCTTTACAGACATAATAATTAAGTCACCAAGAGTTTTTCAGGTATAGAAATTAAAAGCTGAAAAAGAGTTTCAGTCTAACAGACATCAAAGCAATGCCAATGAAAACAGCTGAAGGTTGTTGAAGGTGGAGTGCACATGTCCTTAGATGACTTGCTGTTATCTAATGAAAAAATAAGGCTTCAGTTATAAAACTCTCTTAATTATTCTTTCTTGTATTACATTGGAGCTTTTCACTTTGTCACTTTGCTTTATGATCAGTAGATTTCTGTTTCCCATAAACAGGAAGTGTTTGCAATCTGGAAAGCATTTACTTCAGCTTGTTAATGAAAATAACATACATTTCTCATTTGCTGGTAGTAGTTTATAATAGTTAATTTCCAGAAAATGGGGGGAAAAAAAGCTATTAAGTTCCAGTATCTTACTTAGCAAAGACAACTGCAAAGAGCTTTAATGGATTTCTTTCTTAAAGCTCAGTGGTTTACCCAAGCTCCGCTCTGACCAGGAAGTGGAGCTAACCCTGAAGGCTTTTAATGTTTATCTTCTGTGTGTTTATACACCCTTTTCTTGTCTGGTAAGAAAAGTGTTTGCACTTTTATAAAAGGACTAGTTTTCATAGATGGAGATGGAGAGATGGTGGATGCATCTGTTTATATCTAGAAGAAAAGACACAGGAGATGTAAATCACACTAACTCAAGCTATACTGCATCATCCTGTAGATGACCTTGGCTTCAATTTGCCAGGCATTGAGGAACAACAGGTTTGGTACTGTCTGTGTCTGCTGGTGGCTTTAGTTGATATTTATATGTCTTAAATAAATGCTCCATTATGATTTTGTTTGTTTCTTTCTTTGTGTTTTGTATTTTTTTTCAGTTCCTGGAGCTTTGGTGATGGTGATAAATTGCTGAGAGCACTAGAAATTCCTAAAGATGCTCAAACACGGAGCTTGTACCCAGAAGACTATAAACGTCTTTTTGAGGCTTTGCAAAACTCCAATATCTTTAATGAAACCTGGTTCCATGATGAAGCAATGGAAGCTATAAGGAATGTAAACTTATAAATCTAAAGCTGCTGTCTTTTGGAAGATCACCTTTGCTTCTGTGAGTTTACTTTGATAAGAAGTGATTTAAATAAAATGGGAGATACTGTTAGGTAGATTATTTTCTGTCCAACCAGGAAAATAAGTTTAGCAAGTAACAAGAGTTGTTCTAACAGATTCACAGTTATTTGGTCACTATCCTATCAAGAATGGACAAAGTTTGCCTCTTTTCCAGGTGCATATGACTGACCCACTGCTTTTGGATGTACCACTTAAATGGAACTTTTTGTTACACTGCTGTATATTTACAATACTTGGAAAACCAAACCAAAACAAAAAAAGACCAAATGTAATCATTTGTGTGGTTTGTATTTTAGTGTCAGTGATTTGAATGCTCTTTTCACAGATACCCAAAATACAGAGGTCTTTGGAGTGACTGAATCTGTTACATTGCCTTTGATCTGAAAAACTTTGCAGTCTGAAACCAATAATAATAATAATAGCTGTGGGTAAATGATGAAACGTCCTCTGAGAGTTGGTTTGGTTTGTTTTTTTTTAATTTTAACTAAAGATTGTTATATTTCTGGGAGAAAAAGCTGCAACAAAGCTTCCTTTTGAAAACTTGAAAACAACACTGGGCAGCCTGTTCTAGTTTACAGTACATCAACACCTATATGCATATTGGCTTGATCTTATTTTAGGTCTAAAACAAGTCACCAGAACATTCAATGTTGTATAAACACTTTGGGGAGGGTAAAAAATAATCTTACCTGCAACCTTTGTCAATATGTATTTGTTTAGTTTGTATTATATGTACAAAATAACTTGCTTCAAAACCATATTAAAATTCTCTTTTTAATTATAGTACATTATAATGCAACCTGTTCCTGGTTTCTCTTCCTGTCTTACTATGTAGTTGTTCCGTTGTTGTCCACTAGTGTTGGCAGGCTGAAGTGGTTCTGTCTCCTCTGGGAACAGCTGTGGCCAAAAATGACACTTTTTGATCAGAGCAGAGGTTAATAAAAAGCAGTTTTTAGTGTAGTTAAACTGTTTTTCAGGCTTTGGAAAACAGCAGTGACCAAAACAATGCACACACACAATTCTGTTTCTTCAGCATAGTGTGAGGTGTAGGTGTGGCAGGCATTCATCTCAGTCTTCCTCCTGCAGTTCCTGCTGCAGAAGAACAAATATCCCCAAAAAAGCATATCCCCAATCACCAATGTGATCAGAGAACAGTGGCTGTCATTATAGAATGGGTTTTGTATTAGTGGAAGAGATGGATGAAAGTGAAAATTAACTGGTGTACATGAATAATAAATACAGGAGACTGAAATCAAAGTAGGTCTATGGATTGGATTAACTGATGCCATCCCCACCCTACTTCCTACTGCTGGGGGTTTACAGCTTCTGTAGGATAATATTGAATGCAAACTTTCACTGATATTTTAAATTGCATATAAAGGCTTCTCATCCATTTTTGTTAAGATTTTTAATGAACCCTGTACTGTTTTTTCTATTTTCCTTTGCATATCTACCTTTGCCATATTCCTCAGTATGTTGATGGAAAACACACAGCATCTTTTCATTGATTTTTTTAATACATATAAATGCAGACAGAACTTTAGGAAAAAAAGTATATAAATTCAGGGGAGTATTTACAGTTTAATAACCCTCAAATGCTGTTCAAAGAGAAAACAAACCTGTAAATCTATTCAGAATTTAAAAAGCTAGACTTCAGAAGAGAAGATCATGCTGAGACCAAAAGGTATACAGGAACTACTTTTCTAGCACGATGAGATAGTAAAATTTTTCCATTTCTGAAAGTGCATTAACTTGCAAGTCAGTTACTGTGCCAGATTAAGTAATAAAAAGTATTTTGAAATTAGCACAAACATTTGAAAATGCTACACAGTTCAGTTGGGTTTTTTACATAGTTTTGTGTTATGCCACTATTTATAGATAAGATAAAATGAGTAGATTTTAGAAATTGCATTCATTAGCTGCAAGTTCTGGGGCAGTTTTATTTCTTCCTGGTTTGCTGTCTTTGTGATCTTGGATTAGATCAAAGTTGCAAGATACTTAATATAATAGAAGGACCACAGCATTCCTTTCATGTATTTCCAGACCTTTTTTTTTTTTTTTAATGACCAATTTAAATGAACCTCTAAAACATGACCCACCCAGGATACATCAATCAAGTATAACTCTATTTATTGCTCCCACTCTTCAAATACTTTTTCTTACAGGAGTTGCTAAAAAGATGGCCTTTGGCATGCTATATTAAAGCACCAATATATCATAATTCTTATATTGATTGTAACTTCAGAGGTGCTAAGTCTTTTCTAATGGCCATCATAATTTGGGCCATCCACCTGCCTGTAAAAGAAAATAAAATGACTGTGATGGCAATTGCCTGAAGTTTTACTACTTAACTATATTAAGATCATAGCAAACCCAAATACAAACAGAAAGCTGTTTGGTCCTTATGATGTCTAGTTAATGAGAGATTTTGCCACTAGATCAGTCAACTTGATTTCTGTAGTTAGGAGTTAGCTTTTGATCCAGAGGTAGGGTTTGTGACCATGTACTAATCAACACAGCAGATGATGTGAAGAGGGGTTGTTAAGGTGGAATGTGTATATACCAGCTGCTGGGCTTCTTTAGCATCAGATGTTTCAGTAATTACAGCTTAGCCTTACAGGTAATAATTATAATGTTGATAGAAACATCAACATGAAGCTCTAGAAACAGATAGTGTGATGTAGTTTAAGATGTGCAAGTGTAATAGGATGAGCCTGAAGCTTCCTGAGAGAGATGTTGAAGGGGTTGTTCTGGCAGGCTAAATGCAACCTACAGGGATGTAGATTGAAAACTCCAGTGTGAGCTTTGGAAGCCTTTAATTAACAAAGCTTTACCATTCTCTTGTAAACATTGAGAAAATGGAAATAACAAGTAACTTTTCCAGAAAGGACAAGTCACTGGGGAGGGAAGTGTTTACTAGCTCAGGTTGTAGCCTTGTTCAATAGCTCTTGTGCCTTTAAATTAGGGGTAGTTAAGATACATCAAATGGAACAGTCAGTTAAGTCCTAATGTAAGCAAGACTGCAATGCTTCATGTAATTCATCTTAGTGATAAAGCCATTAAATACACCAACAGCTAAGAAATTACACTGACAATCTCCAGAAGCTTGTTTCTGCCATCTGAAGGAAATTAATGTATTTGAGGTAAGGAAGACTCAAATCACAGAATGGGTTGGAAGAGACCTGTAAAGATCATCTAGTTCCAGCCACCCATGCCATGGGCAGAGACACCTCCCAGTAGGTCAAGTTGCTCAAAGCCCCATCCAACCTGTCCTTGAACATGTCCAAGGAGGGGACATCCACAACTTACTTGTGCAACCTGTTCCAGTGTCTCACCCTCACAGTAAAGAACTTCCTGATAATCTAATCTACATTCACCCTCTTTCACTTTAAAGCCATTATCCATTTTCGTATCAGTAGAAAAAAAGTAGGATTTTGTAAAGTTGGTAGTAAAAAATCACCAGGCAGAACCTATGTAACCAAAGTGTATTATGAATTGGTGCTTAAAATGCTGAGTTTCTGAGTTTCTTTTTGATTTTACATTCTAGAATATTTTTTTTAACTAGCAAACCAACATTAAAAGTGAAAAGACCTCATCCTGAGATTCTTAGGTGTCCAAGAAGGATTTGTGCTTTCAACCAAGTATTTGATAGTTATTTTATGTCTTGGTGACATAGATTTTTGTACTAATCCAAAATGTAACATTTTATGTTGTGAGCCATACTTTGCTCCTATAAAAANTTTAATACATATAAATGCAGACAGAACTTTAGGAAAAAAAGTATATAAATTCAGGGGAGTATTTACAGTTTAATAACCCTCAAATGCTGTTCAAAGAGAAAACAAACCTGTAAATCTATTCAGAATTTAAAAAGCTAGACTTCAGAAGAGAAGATCATGCTGAGACCAAAAGGTATACAGGAACTACTTTTCTAGCACGATGAGATAGTAAAATTTTTCCATTTCTGAAAGTGCATTAACTTGCAAGTCAGTTACTGTGCCAGATTAAGTAATAAAAAGTATTTTGAAATTAGCACAAACATTTGAAAATGCTACACAGTTCAGTTGGGTTTTTTACATAGTTTTGTGTTATGCCACTATTTATAGATAAGATAAAATGAGTAGATTTTAGAAATTGCATTCATTAGCTGCAAGTTCTGGGGCAGTTTTATTTCTTCCTGGTTTGCTGTCTTTGTGATCTTGGATTAGATCAAAGTTGCAAGATACTTAATATAATAGAAGGACCACAGCATTCCTTTCATGTATTTCCAGACCTTTTTTTTTTTTTTTAATGACCAATTTAAATGAACCTCTAAAACATGACCCACCCAGGATACATCAATCAAGTATAACTCTATTTATTGCTCCCACTCTTCAAATACTTTTTCTTACAGGAGTTGCTAAAAAGATGGCCTTTGGCATGCTATATTAAAGCACCAATATATCATAATTCTTATATTGATTGTAACTTCAGAGGTGCTAAGTCTTTTCTAATGGCCATCATAATTTGGGCCATCCACCTGCCTGTAAAAGAAAATAAAATGACTGTGATGGCAATTGCCTGAAGTTTTACTACTTAACTATATTAAGATCATAGCAAACCCAAATACAAACAGAAAGCTGTTTGGTCCTTATGATGTCTAGTTAATGAGAGATTTTGCCACTAGATCAGTCAACTTGATTTCTGTAGTTAGGAGTTAGCTTTTGATCCAGAGGTAGGGTTTGTGACCATGTACTAATCAACACAGCAGATGATGTGAAGAGGGGTTGTTAAGGTGGAATGTGTATATACCAGCTGCTGGGCTTCTTTAGCATCAGATGTTTCAGTAATTACAGCTTAGCCTTACAGGTAATAATTATAATGTTGATAGAAACATCAACATGAAGCTCTAGAAACAGATAGTGTGATGTAGTTTAAGATGTGCAAGTGTAATAGGATGAGCCTGAAGCTTCCTGAGAGAGATGTTGAAGGGGTTGTTCTGGCAGGCTAAATGCAACCTACAGGGATGTAGATTGAAAACTCCAGTGTGAGCTTTGGAAGCCTTTAATTAACAAAGCTTTACCATTCTCTTGTAAACATTGAGAAAATGGAAATAACAAGTAACTTTTCCAGAAAGGACAAGTCACTGGGGAGGGAAGTGTTTACTAGCTCAGGTTGTAGCCTTGTTCAATAGCTCTTGTGCCTTTAAATTAGGGGTAGTTAAGATACATCAAATGGAACAGTCAGTTAAGTCCTAATGTAAGCAAGACTGCAATGCTTCATGTAATTCATCTTAGTGATAAAGCCATTAAATACACCAACAGCTAAGAAATTACACTGACAATCTCCAGAAGCTTGTTTCTGCCATCTGAAGGAAATTAATGTATTTGAGGTAAGGAAGACTCAAATCACAGAATGGGTTGGAAGAGACCTGTAAAGATCATCTAGTTCCAGCCACCCATGCCATGGGCAGAGACACCTCCCAGTAGGTCAAGTTGCTCAAAGCCCCATCCAACCTGTCCTTGAACATGTCCAAGGAGGGGACATCCACAACTTACTTGTGCAACCTGTTCCAGTGTCTCACCCTCACAGTAAAGAACTTCCTGATAATCTAATCTACATTCACCCTCTTTCACTTTAAAGCCATTATCCATTTTCGTATCAGTAGAAAAAAAGTAGGATTTTGTAAAGTTGGTAGTAAAAAATCACCAGGCAGAACCTATGTAACCAAAGTGTATTATGAATTGGTGCTTAAAATGCTGAGTTTCTGAGTTTCTTTTTGATTTTACATTCTAGAATATTTTTTTTAACTAGCAAACCAACATTAAAAGTGAAAAGACCTCATCCTGAGATTCTTAGGTGTCCAAGAAGGATTTGTGCTTTCAACCAAGTATTTGATAGTTATTTTATGTCTTGGTGACATAGATTTTTGTACTAATCCAAAATGTAACATTTTATGTTGTGAGCCATACTTTGCTCCTATAAAAATTCAGTTTTGTTCCATGTTGGTTGGAAATGGGTATTGCATATTCATGACTAAAGCACAGAATTTTATGTCATCACTACAATTCTTCCTTTAAATTCAAGTTGTAGAACATGCTCTCTTGCAATAGAAGAGCTAAACTTCTACTCTGGTGTGTCATCTACCAGCAGTAAGGAAGTATGACTAATACAGCAGCACCAGGCCTAATTAAGTGGTATTTCCCACAGAAGTGTCTTCATTAGATGCCTCGACAGCTGCTTCTGCCCAGGATATGTGATGCATTTCAAATAGCTGCTGGGAAGTCTGACCTGTCTAGATCAGTGGATGGATGACTTAGTCATATAAAAACCCCATAATAATGACACGGAATAATTCAACTAAATATGGACAAGGGCTAAATAAGCACTTACATCCATAATTTCACTATGCTTTTCAGAAAACTCAGACTGACATTTCCAAAAACATTTGAGTTGGGAATAATTTTTGAATATTTCAGTATCACTGTAATTGAACACTTGAAAAAATCACTGTGCAATTTTTTGAAAAAAACTCTGCAATTGTTTTGCTTTTCTGCTAATGGATGGGTCTGACAAAAAGCAGCTGGTGTATGAGGTGGATTCCAAGTGATAGCACAGCCAGAGCTTGGCTTCTGAGCATCTCCCATCCTGGCCATATTTCTTTGTATGCATAACCCATGAGATGCAGAAATATGGTCAGATGCTAGTTCATAAGTAAAATCATAGAATCACAGAATGTTAGGGGTTGGAAGGGGCCTCTGGAGATATCAGATGTGGTGCTGGGGGACATGGTTTAGGGACCCTGGCAGTTAATGGCTGCACTTGATGATCTTAAAAGGTCTCTTCCAGACATGATTCTATGATCAAGTCCAACCCTGCTGCCAGAGCAGGAACACCTTGGGCACGCCACATGGGAACATAATAAAGGCAGGTCTTGAAAGTCTCCAGACGAAAATTCACCACCTCTCTGGGCAGCCTGTTCCAAAGCTCTGTCACCTGCACAGTAAATACTACTTTCCTCATGTTGAGGTGGAACTTCTGTGTTCCAATTTGTGATCATTGCCCCTCGATCTCTCACTGGGCACCACTGAAAAGAAACATCTCAAATATACCCCTTCATTTGTAACTGGCCATAGGGACACTGGTAACCACTTGGTTTAGCATCCCTAGGTGACTTGTTAATGGAACATATTATGAAGTCTATCTCCAAGACACAGAGCTTGACGGCGAGCGACGCGGTCTAGCCAAAGAACGCCGCTCCTACAGACCCGCTCAACCTCTGCGAACCGAGGGCGGGCAACTGTTCCCTCCCGGGGAAGGGCAACTCTTCCCCGCCGGGGGAGGGATCAGGCCCCCGTTAAGATGGCGGCGGCACTGCCGCGTCACGTGGCACGGGCGAGGCGGCCCCTTCCCCGAGCAGCGCGTCCGGGCAGCATGGAGCCGCTGGCGGTGGAGCGGTTCCCCAGTCCGGGCAAAGGCAGCGGCCTCCGCTCCCGCCGCCGACTGCGGCCCGGCGAGCTGCTCTACCGTGCCGAGCCCTTCGCCTACGTCGTCACCAAGGCGCAGCTCGGCGGCCTCTGCGAGCGCTGCCTACAAAGGTACCGGCGGGCGGGGGGACACCGCAGCCGCCGTTCCCGTCGGCCCCGCCGCGCCAGCGCCGCCTCTTCCGCTGAGGCGGGGCAGCATCGCCGCGCCAGGCTCGGGGTCTCGGTAATGGGGAGGAGGGATGGGCGTCTAGCTCCCGTGGACGGGTGGGAGACGAGCGTCTGTGGCGGGTCGGGGCGCAACCGCCGCGGCTGAGATGCGCGACTCGCTTCCCGCTGTTCTTTTTTTTAACTTCCCGGGAATTTTGGACGGAGCTGTCCTGAAGCGGCTGCCCGGTGCCTGCAGGCAGCAGTGCCGGAGGAAGCCCGGTGCTGCGCCCGTGCTCGGCGCCGTTTTCTGCTGGTTTTCTTTCTGTCTCCTTAGGGGTTAACCCTGGGAGACGCACGTGGTTTTAAGGATGGACACCTTCCTTCCCTCGCATCCTGAGCAGTGAAAACTGACAAACTCACCATAGAAAAAACCCACTCAATAAACCTTTTAACTGTTTCCTGGCCCTTAGCTCTTTTCCAATGGAAAGAAATGTGATAGCACTGCTTGTAGATCTGTATGTTAATATCTGAAAGATACGGGTAGGTAATCCCAAACTATGTATAATCACCAAGACTTGAAGAGTGACAATTTAGTACCGCCAGCCTTTGCTTTTTGTTTATTTATTTATTTTAAGTAATCGATTTGTTTTCTTGAAACATTTCCAATGTTTGGTTTTGTGTCCTTGCAGTGCATGTCGGTTTCTGTTTAAAGAAATATTTGTCCCAGACTATGTGTACCAGATCATGCTTGCATCTAACATCACCATATGAGAAAGAAACAAACAAACAAAAAAACCCCAACACCAGAAAATATTTGTTGCTAGTGTATCTGTCTGTGATGTATTGCCTTGTGACATTAGGGTCCTTCAGGAGGATGACTGTATCAACTCAACTTCCAAGTAGTGAGAGCCTGCAGGCTTCAGAAGATGGGCTGAGTGCAGCAACAGGAGGAATGAAAATTAATCCCAAGTGTTTGGGTATAGAAGGGTAATAAGGGCAAGGTTTGTTGGGAGAAATAGTGGTATTACCAACTGATAGATAGGAAAGCTCATGCATTTGTTAAAAACTTAGTTGTTATTTTTTCCTAAAAAGTTATATCAGTTAAATAAGTTAAAAAATAATTTTCCACCTATCTACATTCTGTTGCAAAAGGTACTGTGGCTAGACAGAGTTTGGACATCAAGACTGTGCAAGCGGATCTTATTCATAAAAATAAAAGCTTAAAGGCAGTTAGTTAACAGACAAATTAGTGAAATGTATATCCATACATAGTCTTTTTTTTCTAATGTGTGGAAATCAGAAAAATGGGGAAGTACTGTTGAAGTGGGATGTGGAATCGAACTGTTTCAAGATTATTGTGTGATCTTTCAACAAAGTCAAGCATCAGTAAAACATTACCACCCATTTTCAGGAGTATTGATCTGCTACTGTTCCTGTTTTTCACTTTCATCTTTAGGTGGCAGTATAGGAACACGATTTTTTAAATATTTTTTTTTTTAAAGTCATGTGCTCGACATTAATTTAGCATTGTGCAATCTTGTTATCTATAAAATTAATGTTTCAGGCGTTATGCTGTGAAATGTAATTCTAGAGTTAGTTTTATCTCCCAAGTTGTAGTTGCAAATGTTGTTGGAGGCAGCTTTTGGCTGTGTCAGGAGTGCTGGGTGAGCCAGAAGATGGGCAGTGATGTGCAGAATATCTGAATTTCTGGGCTGCCTGCAGCCAGAACGGCCAGCAGCATGGTGTCACTGGGATTTGGGGTCACAGACTTGCTATGGAGCTTACTCTGTGGTCTTGGCTGAGTCCTCATAGTGAGGGTCTGTAGTACCCAAGCAGGGTAAGGATGGTTGCTGAGGTCAGTTTGCTGCTCTGAATCAGAGAGGAAAGCTTGGCTAGTGCAGTAGTTCTGCTTAGTCATATCTCAAAGTGATTTAAAATATAAAAATATATTTAGAAATATAAAAAT